>JAOEHX010052137.1:0-12876 GCA_025448015.1 Bolborhynchus lineola | reverse complement strand
TAAGACAGTAATGAAATTTCCGGTGAGATTTGGAAAACAGATGCAAGTTTTAATGACATAGAGAATGAAAGTGCACTCTAAACAGGTCTTTCCCTAATGCAAAAGAGTAACAGGGAAAAGACTCCATTGATTCCCAGTGAACTCTGAGAATGATGGAGAATAAGACAGCTCCAATTTAGAAACTCAGAAGGTTGCCAAGTGTATGGAAACACATCTAGAAGAAAGAACTGAGGATAGTTATCTCATATAAAGAAAATTAAATATAAGAAAACATCAACTACATATTCAGAAATAATATTGTCAGTAATTTATAAAATGGGCACCCTGGAAGATCAACAAATGCAACTCAGCAGATTGTCAAAAGGCAATCAAATATCTGAACACATGCACACACATACATCTAACAGACTGGTGACAATTTAAAATCTCACTCTTTGCTGGCTGTTAGACAACCCAGAATTTACTAAATAAACTACTGTTGTCTGGTTTCATTTCCCAAAAGACATACTTTTACATAGGTACTATCCTAATTGTGAAAAGTTATAATTCTCTACATGCAGAAAGGCCCATGTAAACAAAGTAATGACCCCAGTCTGGCCAGATTGGTGGCAGGTTTTGCACTAACGCTGGTGATCTTTCAGTTAGAGATAAACCTGGTCTCCCAAACCAAGCAGAATAATTTCAGAGAAATACATTAGTTGAATGCATTGTCTGAATGACCACTGAGCTTCAGGGCAACCTTGATCATGACTTACAACCATGGATCAGAGAGAGAATCTAGCCCATCTCCATCTCTGTTCAGAGGTTGGTACAATATGCAGTTTAGGAAGCTAAATTACATTATGCTCTGGAAATGGATATAGAATCACTATGCACCACAGGCCAGACTGGAAAGCACCCATTGCACCTGGGAAGTTCTGTGTGGAAAAAATTACAGTTTCTTTACTTTTTTTTTTTTTTTTTTTATCACCTGCAACTTTCTTTTGTTTAATACCAGACTAAGGACGAAAAAATTTAGTAATTAATTTTAAAAGCCATGTTTCAGAATAGTGAGACTTTTACTTTAAAAGCTTTGTGCTCTGTAGTGTGTATACATTATTAAACACTTCTTTCATATTTAATAAATATTTTTGTTGTATTTTTAAGTACCTTGATCATTCCTTTGATTATTTTTTTTTCAGTATCAAAGATACGAGAATGAGCAGTGACTCTGCTCTCAGAACAATATAATAAAGAGTTCTATTGGTTATTATAAGAAAGCTGGATAAATGAACAAACAGGAATAGGATATGTGACCAGAAATCTGTTTAATACTCTTTGCCAGCCAGAACACATACATGCAGGCTATATTGCATATGCACAGCAATACACTATGAACAAGTAATTAATGATCTGCAGCAAAGGTGCCTGCAATGCAGAAGAAAAGGAGGCAGAGAATACTAGTGCTCTGTGGTATTGATTGGCAAAGGAATAAAGAGCCAAGATTTGGGGTGAAACATGTCCTGTTCTTGAGCTTTCTCAAGGAAGCATACAGGAGGTAGTGAAAGGAGGACAAAAACCCATTCCCCTTTTCTTTTCAGCTCTGCATAAAAGACAGCAATCACGTCAGCAAAGAACACTTGCAGCTGATTCTGCTCATTCACCAGCTTTTGTTTGGGCTTGGAGGCAACTTTCATTGAAGTCAAGGGGTGTATTTCCTTTGCCTTCTGTGCTGAAATGGATTGAGTCTTTAAAAGTCCTCCAGGAAAGCAAAGAACTATCCTTTACCAAAAGCTGAAAACACTCTTTCCTCAAGCAGCAGAAATGCGAAAGCAATTGCATGTCAGACATCTCAAAGTGGTCTGGCAGAACTACTATTACCTTCCCATAGCATGCTGCACCTGGAGAGAAGTTACAGTAAAATGGTAAGTGCTTATCATTCCCAAACATACAGCACCATCTATTATATTTCGTATAAAATGAAGCAATTCACTCTTGTATATCTGCATGAGAGCAGTGATGCAGAGCTCTCTGGTGGCTCCTGTGAGCAGAAACTGAGGGTGTTCTTTTGAAAAAATACCCAATTGTAGTATATTTAAGGCAATTATTTGAAAAGCTCTGTCCTTTGAATAAATCCAAGCAGCAACAGCTTCTCTTGCACAATATTCTTTTCACACAAGACTCAGAATGGTATTTGTTTTCACTTTGAAGCACACTAAAAGTTTCTTGCTATCACAGAGTACTCATAAAACTGCTTTTAACTCCTCAGTTTAGCTGCTCTCTGACTTTACACCAGCCATAGCTTTCCTCAGACATCTCACTTGCTATTGAAATTCATGAGGGGTTCCTACATTCCACATCAACCCCAACCCATGTAGCAATAGTAGAAAAAGGAGTTAAGACTTCCATAGGTACATAGAACTCAGATTTATTTTATTTTTTCCTGAGAAGTTAACATCCAGTGTGTGGAATTAATTCTTCCCTTTTACAATAAAAAAAAGTTACTTTTTCTGAAACAAGGCTTTAATTTTTTTCCTCTCTCTGCAGCAATACAAACTTCTCACAGGGAATTTGTGAACATAACTGTTCCTGTTCAAGGGCTTTCATGTGCAACAGTGTATGATCTAGGTATAATCAATACATCAACAGAGACTTCCAGAAAGTACCTTTTCTATCAACCTTTTAATGTGACAGCCAAATTGTGCAAGTTGAAATCCATCATTTTAGATTGCTGCAGTATTGTTTCTAACTGAAGTAAAAGTCTCTTTCATCTTTGACTCCACTTCTGACTATGTGCCCTTTAAGATCCCTTACATTTAGAAACCATTTATATTTACAACTACCTTGACCTTATTAATTCCTCTAATTTTCTGTAGTTTACACCAAATCTGGCACTGGTATTTTTCTCAGCAAACATTTAGGTCATCTCTACTCTCATATGTGACTCAAGGACCTTTTATTCACAGCCATTCCTCTCCACTCCTGCTAACAGGGGAGATGGCTTTCAGGGGGTGGGTTCCTCATGCTGTTAATTTTTGGTACACCATCACAATGCAAATATCATTGTGGATAGGTTAGCAAAATTCTTTATTATTTTCTATGCAATTTCTAACCTGGATAGGTCCAGGGAGGAGAGAATGACCTACCTCAAATGAGGTATTATGCCTGAAAAAAAATAATTCATTTGGTTTACGTTATTCCATTCAATAGCATAATTTTACTGAATATCAGGGAAGTCAACCTCAAAGGCGAGTTTTTCATTACTATCTCGGGTGGTCAAGACAATAATGCTGTAGAATCTAAATCAGTTAGAAATGATGCAGGACTGACTGCTGTTAGGCAAGAACCGAAATAACATGGTTTGGAGGCTGCCATTAAGAGCGACTTGGATAAACTCAAGAAGTGGGCCCATGTGAACCTCCTGAGGTTCAACAAGGCCAAGTGCAAGGTTCTGCACCTGGGTCAGGCCAATCCCTGGTATCAATGCAGGTGGGGGATGAAGTGATTGAGAGTACCCCTGAGGAAAAGGACTTGGGGGTACTGATGGATGAAAGATATGACATGAACTGGCAATATGTGCTTGCAGCCCAGAAGGCCAGTCATATCTTGGGCTGCAATCAAAGCATCATGGTCAGCAGGTCAAGGGAGGTGATTTTGCCCCTCTGTTCTGCTCTGGTGAGAGCCCACCTGAAGCAGTGCATTCAGCTCTGGAGTCCCCAGTACAAGAAATACATGGTCCTTCCTCTAAATGCAATGGGGAAAGGTGCTCCTCCTCTGCAGTTTCCAAGACAGCAGTTAGAAAAATGGATCTTAGAGTATAATAGTTAATTCTTTTTCACACTGTGGCAACATTAATTTACTGGATGTGAAAATTTGAACTGCTACCCTGATTAACATTTTCAATCTCTGGTCCTGTTTCACATTCCTGACTTAGTCCTGTGCAGGAACCTGAAGATTTCTGTGACCTGTTTTAAGATATAAATGAAAGTCTACCATTCCAAAATTCTCCACAAAAGATATGACTGAAGCCACTAACCTCAGAGCTCATCAGAAATGTTTCAATGAAGTTGTTTTATTTGATTTTCAACATTGTAAAATCACATCTTACAAAGCAACAAGAACAAACTAAAATTAAAAATAAACATGTAAACTGTTTTTTCTTATGCTATTTAAGTACCTTTTTTGACTTACCTGAAATACACTCTGAAATTATTTTTCTTTCCAAAATAATGTCTCATCAATTATGATAGATTAAGCAGATTTGGATATGAACACTACCTAGCTAGCTCTGTTTCTTTGAATAACCACAGCAATTTATGACAGAATTAAAAATAATGATTTTAAATACCTTCAAATCTGTAACAATAGAATAAATGTCAGAACAGTTTTTTGTTTCATCTGATATTATTGAATTTACAACATTAAAGTTTTTAAATCAGGCAGCAGGAGATATTTTAAAGAACTTCTTTTAGCAACTGTGCTCCTATGTGGTGGTGGGTGACCATTTGTTTTGCAGGCATCTCCCAGTTATCATAAGTGACAGAGATGCTCACATGCAATGAGATCACTGCGATGGCAAGCTTCCAAGTGCTGTTCTCACCAGGTGAGGGCAGTCATATTCCTTAATGAAAAGCAAGCAGCTGTCACCTTGGGAGAAAACTAGATTGTCCACCCACACATCGAGCCAGAGGGATCCTGCTTGCCCTGAGCTTTGTGTATAGCAGAGGAAAAGAAAACTCAGAAAAGAGGAAAGGGAAGAGCATATTTCATGAGCATAATTTATTTGTGGATTTTGTCTTGCATAGCCTGTCCTACTTGAACATCAATTGCTATCATTTTGGAGGAAGCAGTGGCATTGGGATAATATACATATTTATGTGCAAAACAGACGTGGAAATGCAGTCATCTCTGTCCCAATGCAATGAAAGACTGTAGCATCTGCATATCAATAGCCACAAATTTGATGCAGTTCTTAGTAGTGTACTTTCTGAGAAACTCAAGGCAGGAGGGAGGGGAAGTTTTCAAGTCTTTTTTCCTACAGCACTGGCTTGCTTTCTTCCTATTGGCAATCAGGAGGCCAAACTCAGCAAAACAGATGATGATGGTGCAGACCATACACACCTGGGTCAGAAAACCTCAGTGTGATCCGAGTAAGGGATGAGAAACTCGCCTTTGCCTCCTCTGGAGGAAAGACCAATTTTACTTGTCATGGTATCTCCATGGGAATATAATGGCAGCTACTGCAGGCTGTAAGTTAGGTTAGCTTCTCCAGAGACAGCCTTTCTGGATCCCTGGGGAATGGGAGGAATGAGATTAATGAATGCAATAACCACTTGCTGCAAACTGTGCAAGCTGACCTTGGAGATCTCTGTTCTATGACTCCTGCAATTATTTGGGCTCCTGAAGAAACTAGACAGCTAATGAATATCCTTGCCCTCAAGTTTATAAAAATTAATTTGGCATTAATTTTGAAAGAAACGCAGAGTTATAGGTCCTGTACTGTTTTAAAAATTGGGTATTAGTAATTGTTGAAGACATAGCTGGAAGAGGGGCAGTTGGTTAACAGTAGTACTTTCTTCCTTCATTTTTCTTTCAGCAAGCATATGAAAGGAGAGCACATCAGGAAAATGGCACTGGACTGACAAAGACATTCTAGGCTTGCAGGATATCATATGATATAACATTTGCTTATAGCACGGCTAGTAAAATGTCTAATATGGTACAGGGAAGAAAACAAGTATAACAAGGGCTGCAATGCTCAAAAGCTGTAACAATATTTCTAAAAGTTTAGTGGGTAAAAAAATTAAGCTTTTGCAAAAATATCAGTCCAATTTAAGTAGTCAGATGTTCAAAGGATTTACCCTTCCTGTCCGCTCAATTCTTACTGGTCTTTCCTTCTGTCTTTAAATTTTAAATTACAGGAAATTATCTGATACATATCCAGTGTGCTTGAGAATGAGAGAAACTCATCCTTCAGTACAGAGGAGGGTATTGTTAATAAGTTGCTATAGAATTAATAAATAATATTGCAAGTTACTATGTTTCACCTAATAGGGTAAGTTTCAAGTTCAATGTACCTTCCATAGAATAGTGATTACTCATGTTAATGGAAAAACCAAAGCATTTGAATAAGGGAGTTCCCAGCCAAGTCAAAAAAAAAATCCTTTCAGTCTTCACACTTCAGTGTAAAATAAGGAAATATGTAAATTCCTTTTGAAAGCTGAACCAAACAAATGGCATAGAAGCCACTTTTAAATAGGAAAAAGAAAAATAAATAGGAATTGTTTTGTTTCGTGCAGTTTGCTTGCACAGCTCTTTGTTTCTCAGTGGGATAACAGAAAAAGCATCTCTTTTTCCTGTGTACATGTCTGTATTCTGCAGGTATTTCATAGTACAGTCATATGAGATTATTGTTTGTGAGTTTTTGGTTGTTTGGGTTTGTTGTTTTTTTTTTTTTAAGTCTTATAACAAGCAGATTTCTATGAAATAGCTTTTTCTTGCTGACACTGCATTCATAAAAACATCTATCAGCCACAGGCATGGTGCACCTGTATCAAGGGTAAGCAAACATTATCCTCAGTATATTTCATTTCCAGTTCCTTTATATAGATAGCAGGATGACATTTTAACTGTTCAGATAAATCAAACTTTTTCTCTTTTATTTTTACCTCTCCTTTTATTTGATGGGAAACACATCACAGACTTACTACTTGATTTTCCAAGTTCTGCACTGCATGGCAGCTGCACATTAAAAATCTTATTGAGACCTAGCATCTAAAAACACATTTAAGAGACAATTTTTCTCTTAAATAATGCATTCTCTTCTACTTTATTACTATTTTTATTACTAAATAGTGGAATTCTGGTGAAACTTTTGTTGTATTTAAGCTTTTAAAAAATGGGATTCATAGAGCTAACTATTGTATTCCTTTTTCTACATGCTCTAAATAATTATGAAAACTGTTACAGATTTCATTTTTATCATCTGAAAAGTTTGACTTATTTCTGAGAGCACAGAGGGAACCTACCTATTTGTGCTTATTTCCAAGCAGATCATAGCAGCAAAAAGAGAAATATACAAGAGAGATACAAATCCTCCTTGCTTCCTTTTGTTGACCGAGAGGTAAAATGTCTTGTCCTTCTTCCCCTTCCATATGAGACAATACCATATGGACTGTGTTGTAACAAGTAGATGCGTTTGTAAGAATAGTCAAGTGTCTTTTCTGGAGAGCCCAGCCTGAGTTCCAACTGCCAGAAATGCTACATCTCAGGGAGGAAATTGAGGGAGATATGACCTTCTATCAGTACTTTCTCTTCTGGTGATGTAACACACCATCTGCAGCCTTACAATCACCTTTATAGAAACCAAATGCTACAGTAAGACTCAGTTGAGGTAAGGAACAAGTAATGTGAATGAACCACTTATGAGCATTGAAAGTCCTGGCATCTTGCAAGTGTTCCTAGTGATAAAGAAAAAGGGAGCAACTGTGGTTTTTGCACTACAGTTTTTAACACAACGTCTTTATAGACTTTTCCATAAAATGTTGAAAGGTCTCTAACATGCAGTGTTGAACTTCTTCTTGAAATAATTTGCAAACATTAGGAACAGCGCTATTGTAGTAGATGTCTTGAAAGATCATCTTCTACAGGAGAGTGGAGGGTATGGTTAACCTTATCTTTTCTTGCAGAGGCTGTCTCAATTTCTACAATTTCAGTTGCAATTGCACATCAGGAGGTACCATGATTCCGAGCCATTCCTTACTGTCTGATTCCTATTTTCTTTTCTTGCACCTGAAGTCTTAGCAGTAGGTCAGGACAGTTTGGCTGGTAAGTTCCTTATACTGATTTGGAAGGAAGAAAGCGAAATGGATATGAGTTAACTTGCTGCTATTAGAGGTCTGAATTCCATCATGCTTTGTTTTGCTGGGAGGACTGAAGGAGAAGACTTTTTTTGCTATTGCTAAACACTTTGTGGTACGACCAACCCTTCACTCATTCATGATCATGTCTTCTGAGCAGTGGATATAAGCAGAACTTCAGTAACTCCCATCAATGCAGTCCTCTTCCCTCAGGTTGAGAAAATTATTTTTCCATGTTCTTTCTCTGTGTTTCAGGGAGATTCTGCAATTTTACTGCCTGGAGCCGAAGTCCTAGTATGCATTTGAGAAGCTTTTAGCACCTTGTTTATTATTCTGAAGAAACAGGCTGGATTTGCTGATGGTTTCATCATGTCATGGTAAATATTTCACTACCACTTCTCTTGTCCCTTTCTGCCTGATCACATTCAGGCCTCATTTGACAAGACCAAGATACTAGTTTTTACAATGCCAGCTGCAATATAACTTCATTGTTAAATAGATTGTAATGAAATGCATCATTTTTTTTCCCAATATAACCTAATACTCCCTTAGAAACCAAATTAGACCTGCAATTTCTGTGAGTTCCTGCAGTGTCAATCTTCCCTCTCCCTCTGACTGGATTATCTTCAGATGTATTCAGGTACCTAATATTCAATTAATGGCATGGGAAATGCAAATTCTTTGTGAAGATGGGTGGAAACTGTGGTTTCCAAGCATGACTGAAAAGCATTTGGCAATCTTTACCACAGCAAAACTATACCTTTTGTTACTGCAAGTTCATACTTCTGTTGCCTCTACAGTTAAGTTACAAAACTGTAATTACATCCATCATCAGAATAGATGCTGAGTGCACACAGGTGTGATGCTTGTTACTGTGGCATTAACCAGGTATATATACATGGGAGTCCTACTCAGCGTCTGGATGGAGAAAGTATCATCTGGCATTTTCTCTCATTAAGATTCAAGCAACTCATGCGCCATTTGTTTATATAATCCCTGCTCTTTCTAACTTCATCTCTATACTTAGCCACTACACCTCCAAATTTTGGCTTCACTGCAGTAATACATTCCATGATGACAGAAGGAATTCCAGCCTTGATGCTAAAAAGAAGGAACTTTCTTTGATCAGATCAGCACATGGAGCAGAGAATTTCTGGAAATGGCATTTTCTGCATCCTGAGAGCTTTGTCATAATCCAAACCCAAGGAACTGGAATATAAACTTTATCAGGGATGTAAATGGTTTTCAGTCACTTCACGTTTCTTCTGGCATGTATAATATACTGATGGCAGCTTAGTCATCACCGTGTAGGAGTATAGAGTACATAACACACAGGTAAACTTCTTTCTTTTCTGTTTTGACCATAAAGGTTGAAAATCAAATGAGAATTTGGGAGAACAGCTCCCAAAGAGTAATTTCAACACAAAGCCACTGAGAAGTAACATTGCACTTTGTGGGTTCACACCTGAAGACAGACACTTAGGCTAGGAAGCAGAAACTGTGAATGCTCCCCAAGGACAGATTTTCAGTGACCTTTCAAAATCAACATACAATTTTTCAGAAATGTTCTTTGTCATGTTTAACCTTAAACATGCGCCCCCAACTTCTTATAGCCATATTTTGTTTGCTTCAGCACTTCCAGCCTGAAGCGCTTAACACAATGGCCAAGCATAGAAAAGCTGCAGAACAGAAACTGCTCTTTTAAATCCCCACAGAGCTTCTGTTTGCCTCCAAACGAGCCTGCAAGGAAGGCCCATGTGCATTATTGAGTGTGTAGGGTCGTTTTCTAAGAGCACACCCATGCTGGTCATAGCAAGATATATTCCACTGCATAGCTTCCTATCAGCAGTTTGACTCTGTCAGAAATCTGCTGGCTGGCAAAAGTCCTCAATGACAACTTTGACAAAAAGCTGGCAGTTCTGACAGCCAGTCTGCCTCCCTCAGTTCTCCCACATGCTTCTATACATCTATATACACAGAGAGAGCAGGAGGGAGAAAAAAAAATATTTCCCAAAATTGCTTGTCCACATCTCTTTGCCACTGGATTAACTGCTTTTTCCCCCCAGTCTTTTACATATTACCTCTTTCTTGTAAAATTTACAGAGCAATTCTGGAGAGAGATGAAATATTTATGGGCTAATCCTTTATTTTAAAAGCCACTAGATATGAATGGTTTGCTCTAATAATTTATTACCGATTCTGGGAAGATTTGGAAAATAGATGTTTCATATCTCTTTGCAAGTGACAGATGAAAGGAGTAAAATAGAAGTCAGCTCTGGAGAGTTGCAGCTTTTCACTTTATGAAAGAAAATTTTAAGAAAGTGAATTGGAATTTCAGGTGTTTTCTTGCTTAAAGATCGTTGTTGATACACTTCCAGGAGAACTTTAATCTATTTTTTTCTGTGTTACATCCACAGTGGAGCATTAGGAACTTAGATTTGCTATTAAGTGAAAAGGTCAGCATAATTACAGGTTTGTAGCTTCAGGTCAAGAGGCAGTCTTCTGAAGGCATTCAACACCTCATTTTTCCATCTGCTTGCCCAGGTTCTGAAACTTTTTTTTTAGGCTTTGAAGTACTTTTTAGCCTGCTTTCCAGAGCAGCTGGGCTAAGGGGTGACACTCTCACTGTACTTCTACTACTCTATCAGATAAATTCCCTCATTGAAGGCACTCTTCCCCTCCCTCTCCTCTCCTTTTTTCAAACAAAACTACTGGTCATGCTTGAGAAACAAATAATAAAATACTGTAGTTTGCATTTGGAGGACAATGTTCTAGCTGAACCCATGAAAAGGCATGAAAGACCCCCAAAGGAGTAAATTACACTCCTGAAAGACAGTATGACGGAATGCCTCTACTGGATCCAAGACCAAACCTACAGTCACACTCTTCACATGAGAATCAGGCTAGGAGAAATAATTACCTTGTAGGGGGTATTTGGAGAAATTATTGCTGAGTGCCCACTCTGTAAGGCTGTTCCACTCTTCCTTGCTGCAGATGGGCATCTGAAAATTGGTTGAGAAAAGCCATAGTTTCAGTGTCAATCAATTGCCCTGCTTGCATGGCTCTGAGTGGCTCAGCATGCAATGGCCAAGGCAAAATGTCCCCTCAAAACAGCTACACAGGAGGTCTGAATACAAATAATATGTTGCCTCAGATACGATCTCCTTCATTATCATTTCTAAAGAAAACCTTGTATAAGACTCTATGTTGTCAAAGATAAGTAATTAACAGCAAGAATGACATTTTTCAAAAATTATTTGGATATCACATCCGTGGTCAAGACCTTGTGGCCACTTCCGTCTTCTCTGGATACCTACCTAAATGCACACATGAAAGCCAATGGTTTCTTAAAATCTGTTATCCCTCTAGCAATGGGGTTTAGTATTAAGATGACCCCTGGCTTTTATGGCATCTTTGGTACATCGCATCAGTTTGAACACAACTGTCACGATCCTGCCTTGCGGCTTAAGGTGCCTCTTTACACTAGAGGGATATAACATTCTTATCCTGGTTTTACATTTCTTCATTATTCTGAGCCTCCTTCAGGGTTCAAATGCACATTCAAACCTGCTCAGATCTGCAAAATTATGACCCCTTTCACTCACTGAATTCAGAGAAGACTTTTCCATCAGTAACTTTGCTGGAGACATGTTTACAAATGAAACTTGAAGATGGAAGACATTGCCCTTCACATGGAGGTGGTTACATTAAGCAGTCTGATCCATACTGGATGAGTTATAACTCAGATAATCCCCAGGTGTCCTACTAAATAGAGCTGTGATCTAATTAAACTACATCCCTCTATCGAGGAAAACACTTGGTTGTTATAATGGCCCCTGCAGAGCTGGCAAGTGCTACAGCGTGGGGACTCCACTGCTGCTCTGGTTTTCTCCTTTCCTCTTGTAGTTCTAACGGTTGTGAGAGGCTGAAATAGAGGTTTGCAGAAGGCACAGATTTAATTAAATGGAAGTTGTTACTGTAGAGCAATGATAGATTATTTAATTCTTCCTAGTATAGCTGAAAGCAGGTACAACAGCCAAGAGAAAACATAGGACATCAAAATCTTTTCAGCTGAAGTTTTTAGATCATGAGTATTTGTGCACTCAATGTAGGAAACAGTGTAAAAAAAAAAAAAAAAAAAGCTTTCTGTAGGGAGAGGCCTCAAGGACAGAAGCCCGAGCAAGGGGAGATGTGCTGGAACTTGTGGGCCATAAACCTTGGGGGATGGGAGACAGGCACTGTCCCCCAGACCCTGATGGTTGAGACAGGAACCAGAGGATAAGGGGAACAAAGGGTGCTTGGTGGAAATTTACAAGTCTTTTCAGATGCACAACAGAGGCCCCCTGGTTGTGAAAGTTCAGAGGGTGTTTTGTATTAGCTAGAAGCCAATTAGAAACTGTTGTATGTGTAGCACGTATTTAGAAATAGCCAATCATCATGTTACACGCTTGTAAAAGAAACGTATATAAGTATATGATGTTTGTTAATAAATTGACACTTTGCTTGCATCAAGCTATGTCCCGTCTCTCAATCGCAGCAGCTTTCAGTCAAGTTACACCTAAATTGAATTCTCATTTGTCCTGGGTTCAGCAGTAGCAGTCATTTTTTTCTCCTTCTTAGTAGTTGGTGCAGTGCTGTGTTTTTGACTTTCAGCCTGGGAACAAAGCTGATAACACCGATGTTTTTGGTTGCTGCTCAGTAACGGTTAGTCTTACCAAGGACTTTCTGAGTTTCATGCTCTGCCAGGGAGGAGCAGAAGCCACGAGGAAGCAGAGACTGTACACCTGATTCAAACTAGCTAAAAGGGGTATTCCATACCACTGCACGTCATGCCCACTGTGTAAACTGGAGGCAGTTACCCAGAAGGGTTAGATCACTGCTCAGTCGGGCTGGGTATCAGTCAGCAGGTGGTGAGCGGTTGTATTCTCTTCCCTTGTTACTTCCCTTATCATTATTATTAGTGGTGGTAGCAGCAGTGGTTTGTGTTATACCTTAGTTACTGGACTGTTCTTACCTCAACCTGTGGGAGTTACATTTT
>JAOEHX010052135.1:0-11458 GCA_025448015.1 Bolborhynchus lineola | reverse complement strand
TAGGGGGCTGGAACTGTGTGAGGTTTAAGGTCCTTTCCAACCCAAACCATCCTGTGATTCTCTGATGTGCATTTCATCCTAGCAGAGGGCTTGCAACTTTTGGCATGGTGGGGAAGTACCAGCTTGAAATGACAGCTAAAAAAATTACCAAACTCTGTTTTTTTCCCAAAGAAAACTTTAATTCCAACAAGACGGGAAGCTGCACAAAGAGAGCTACCGCAAGTTTCTTTTCAACAACAGCTTAAAACTATCTACATCAGTATTTGTGGAGTAGGGGTTCTCCTTCTGAGTAACAGTCTGGCCACGGGGGCTTGGCCTTGCACAGGCACCAAACTGCTCTGTGTAAAGAGCTCTGTCCTGCACCAGGACAGGGGCTGTCCTTCCCTTCACAAAGGCAAAGCAGCGTTTACAGGGGGTGGGTAGGGACCCTGACAACAAAAATCTACCCCAGGAAAACACTTACTGTTAAAGTGCTGTTTCCTCTCAAAGAAAGTCCAGCCTGATGTGTTCCAAAACACAGCTTGCACATCAGTCTAACCCAAAGCATCATCCCAAGCCAGAGCCAAAGCAGGCCAGGGAAACCCACCCAAGCCTTCCGAGCCCATGGCAGGGACTGCTGCTGCCTTTCAGGCTGGCCAGTGCACTAAGGCCCCCAAAACACATCCCATGAGGGATAGCACAGTGCAAACCCTCACCCTCCTGCCTGGCACACTCAGCACTGCTGGTATGGTGCTGCTCACATCACTTGGGCTGAAGAAGTGCTGCAGAGCCCAGAGCCTGCAGTGGAGCCAGGCATGGGGTTATTAGCTCAGGACCATGCAGGCAGCTCCCTTCTCACTTTAACCATCTCCCCCTGCTCAGACATGAAGCCTTGCAAGTGCAGGGTGCCATCTGCTAGAGGGCAGGGAAGCTGCAACACATGGCTTTCAGCTGGGAGTACATTAAAGCGGACAGAGCACCCCTCCTCCTACGTATTTAACATTAAAAGGGCTTGTTTCAAGTTTAGCAGCCTCCTTCAGCACAAAACAGAAATGTAAAGATTGCCTCTGTTTCCAGGCTGCAGGCTGCCAAGCAGCTTGGAATGAGTACCAGAAGGTAGCCATAGCTTTTTCCCTGGATAAGGAAGCATGTTGCTCTCCTGCTGAAGCAGCATCCTTCCAGTGTGGAGCAGACACCAGAGGCGATGGGGAAGAGGCTGCTTAAGAAAGGGAGGCAAATCCAAGTGGTTTCCCTCAGCTCTGAGCTGGAAAGGCATCTCACATCTCAAGCAAAAGGGAAGAGGCAACTGGAGTTTCTATTTAAAACCATCCTAACCAAAAATAAAAAGATTCAGGGAAACCATCCAACAGGAAAGAAGAGGAAAAAATCTTCAACCCCAAACAGCAAGACTCCGATTAGTGCTTGTAACCATCCAAGCAAACAGCAAGGGCGGTGAGGAGCGGAGCCTGGCAATGCTGCACCACTGCTCTGGGGCCACAGCTCATTGGTGTCCTGTCCTTATCACCATCCAGGCCCCATGGCACCCTGATGCCCAGCCATCCCTACCAGCAGGGGATGAGGAGCCTCCTACCTTCGCTGCCCATGTTCAACCATCTCTTCCCCCCGCCCGCCTCTGCCCATCAGTTCTCTCCTGCCTGGACGTAGTCCTCGGTGGCCTTGGAGATGGTGCTGAGGTACTGCCAGCTCAGGGCAGCCAGGAGCATGGCGCATGACAGGTAGATGGGGGAGTAGTGGTGGCGCGAGGCCATGGAGCCACTGGGCAAGCTCATGGCACGGATGGAGGCGATGATCTGCTGAGTCTTGTTGGATGATGGGTCTGTGCTTGGGATCTTCTGGTAGATCTGGGGAGGAGGAAGGAAGGAGGAGTTATGGCTCCCACCCAAGGTTCAGGAGATAAACGGGGACCACTGAGTCCAAGGGGAAATGTTAAGGGCCACCATATTCTCAAAACCAATCTCAGTGATGGATTGTCACGGAGCAAGGACCAGCTGTAACGAATGCCTGGATGGGGCAAGGGCCCATTTCCCTTGAGAGGTGCACTAAGTCAAGCAGCCTCTTGAGGGCACCCCATGATGGGAAATGGACCACATCAAACATAATCCCTCAATCACAAGCAGTGTTGCTGGAAGCAGGGTTCTTGCCTGCAATCCTCACAGCAGTGAGATACTTATCTGCATGGGGCATAGAGAGGTGTGAATGAGCAGAGACCCTCTTTTTGGCTAAGGTGCCGAGGTGTCCCTTGCCATGGGGTTGGCCAGCCCACAAAGGGAGTTCTAATAACCCATGTTTTGGGGTCTCCCTGGTGCAGAAGTAATGTTTTTTGATTTAACACCCCTTGTTGGATTTGGTTTTGAGTTGCTGTTCCATCTTCCCATGAAAACAACCAGCAGTTGTGAACTTTTAACCTCCACAGTACCTTCAAGCTGGGAGTCCCACTGCTTTAAGCAGCTGTAAAGAGCTGCCCTTATTTACTGTTGGCCGTAGAGCACAACCACCCCATCATCCTGCCAGCTGCAAGTACAGACACTAAGAAAACAAGAGTGCTCACTTGTTTTCAAGCAGCACATAAGGGAGATGATGCAACCTGTTCAGAAGCGTGCTGTGGGAAAGGTCCCCTGTGCCTACTCAGCACAGGTGCTGTCAGAGCTGACTACTCTGGTTCTCCACCAGGAAGGCAGGACTTCAGCCTCTACCTCTCAATACAAACACAGACAAAGCACCCAGTATGGTCCAGACCAAAACCATATCAAGGTCACCACTCCCTGCTACCACTGAACTACGAGATGTAAGAACAGGATTAACAGATTCATGTGTCTTCCCAGTTTCACACCAGGACAGAGGATGGAAACAGCCAGAAATTACTCAAACTGCTCAGCTTACCTCTTCCACATACTGGTACATGATGGCTTTGACAGCTTGTATGTTTGTGGCATCCATCATGAGAGTGACAGCTTGTCCCTTTCGTATCTTCACTACACCCCTGAACACTTGCTTGTTGTTATAGCAGGCAGCCAATGTGGCAATAGCCATCACCTGAAGAGAAACACAAAGAGCCCTTACCACATTGTGAGGAGCTTGCTAAGGGAGTAACCTTGGCTCTACTGAAATTGATGCTAAGACACTCTGGAGAGGAGCCACAATCTCACCAACAGCAGGAAGAGTAGGTATCATGAAAGAAGGAAGAGAGAGAAGAGACAGAGAATAAAACAGGCCAATATCAACATGATACATAACATCCTTCACCTCCAACTTCTCATCAGCTGGGCTGCAGATGGGGAAGAACCACTTGAAAGCATAACTCACCTGGGGGATAGCGCAGAAGTTGAAGACAGTTTGGTTTTTCAGGCGGGATAAGTACGTGAGGACATCAGGGACGTGGTGGAGAGCATTGGTGATGAGCTCATTCAGACACTGGACAGCCATATCTATGTTCTCTGGTTTGGCAAGATCCGAGAGCTTCTTTGCATATCTGCTCCAAACCTAAACACAAAGATAAGGATTCACAAGTTGGAGGGTACATTCATGCTGTAAGAGTGACATCAATAACACTGAGGTCCGGAAGACCAACATGAACCACCAGAGACCCAAGAAAGCCTTGAACGATTGGGGCTTACTAGGCTCAAGAAAAGAAGGAAGACTGCAAAATTACAAGAACTGTTATTATTAAGATGTACAAGCAATAACACCAATCTTATGCAGCACAGCTTTACTGTCAGATCTTAATAAAATTGAAGCAGACCATCAAGTCTCTCCTGTTAACTTTGACTTAAAGGGACATGAGAGACAGTACAATTTTAGTTGTCAACTTTCCACTGTGCACCCTATAATGGTTTCCTAAGACAGGTGTCCTGTCAAGGATGGATGGCTGGCTCCATCCATTAGAGCTCTCCTACAGAAGTGTGAAAGACTGTCAAGGGACACCAACTTCAGAGGAAAAAAAATGGATTTGGGTATTTCAAAGGAAATTCCAGTAGGAATTCTTCTAACGAGAGGACGCAACTCACTGTATCAGAGTAGCAACAGCACCTTCAGTCTCAGTGCATTTCCCAAAGAGGCACAGCAGGAACTTCACCCTAAGACAGTGCTCTCCCTCACCTCTCTGGGCCAGAACTCCCTTCCTTCCATCTGGTCTTCCAGATAGTCCCGGATGATGTTGGTTTTCTGCAGGAAGAGGCCCATGGAGTTCGCCAGCTCTGTGTCCTGTCCAACAATAGCATCTTCTAGCTCTGATGCAGAGAAGAGACGGGAAAGGCCGATCCCCACCAGCCCAGCCACATAGTGACAATACTGCAAGGCACCAAGAGGGGAAGGGGCAGGAACAAAACAACATAAAAGAAGCAGTTACAAAGAGTTTTCTATTTACCACAGTGAGCTTTACAAAACTGATGCGCAGAAGTAATTGAAAGTACATGTTCTGCATGTTCTCACAGCCCTTCCTGGGACACCTCAGTTTTCCCATACCCAGCAAACACCTCACCATGTCCTACCAAGCGGCCACTCTGCTGCCACTAGTGAAATGAACCACCCACAGGGGAACAAGCTGATGCAGTGAATCACCCCAAACACATACTGATGGGCAACACCAACAAGCCACACCATGCTCCCGTTACCCACAGGACCAGCAGTCTCTCAAAGCCTTTCCAAGCCCACAGTCTTCTTCATCCAGCTGAACCCTCTTCCTGCAACAATGCTTTCACAGTGACAAAGTGGATCTTACATTCAGTCCACTCCTCTGCCCAGGCTGACTTACCTTATCCCACTCATGCTGAGAGTCTACCTTCTTCTCTAAAAACTCTGCCATCCCAACGCCCATTTTGTGGCAAATATCTGAGATCACATCCTGGTAGACCTTTGACAGGTTCCTGAACTCCATGGAGATCTGCAGCACAAACCATCATGAGGAAGTAAACAAAAAGCAGAGTCAGGAAAAGCCAGCAAGGTTCAACATTTATTGAGGAATGAGAAAAGGCTGTTTACGAGGCTTTTAACCCACCCTGGCTGGAGATACAGGACAACTCCCACGACCAAGAGTTGTTTCAAGGCTCTTAGAGCACAGGCTCCGTCTGCTCTCAGTATGGTCTCTGGCTGTAGATCAGACACAGCGGTATCTTTGGGAAGGCTTTGTGGCCTTGACTGGTATCATCCGGGAGTTGCAGCACAGAAGTAGCTACACTCAGTGCACAGTTGGGGGTTCTTTTGTAGTTTGTGAGAGCATTCTATCACAGCACCACAGGAAAGGCAGGGGAAGTTTCTGGTACTCCTGAGCTCTCTCCAGCTCTGGCTTCACAGTGTGCATTTTGCACAACTGGAAACGCACCAAACAACTTAAAAGTGTGCAAAATCTTCCTTCTGCATATTCACTAACATGAATCACTGACTCAACTGTTCTCACATTGAAAATAAAGTGCATCCTCTCCCTTCCCAAAAGTGAGTTTTATAGTGCTAAGCTTTATTCTATTATTGTCCTAAGCTAAGGTTTTTTATTGTTAATTATTTAATAATGTATTATTTATAATGGGTAACTATAGCCAGCCCAGCATGTGTGTCCAATAATGACAGCATCTGACTGATTACAGCTCAGACCGCAGCATGGATCCAGGCTCCCCTCCTGACTCTATCCACAGCTGCTGGCATGTCCTTACCCTGTCAGTCTGCCTATAAAATAAGCATATTGACTCTACTTCTGTCTCAGTTGCTTCAATTTACTAGACAGAGAAGCACAACCAGTGAGTACACCTCTATGAAACACCACTAGAATCAAATCATACCTGAACATTAACTCACATTGTCCAAGTGAATAACACATACACACCAAGACAGAATAACAAAGTGCAATAAACACAGTTTATTTTTTCAGTGCCTAAAGGGGTCAACAAGAAAGCTGGAGAGGCACATTTTACAAGGGCCTGTAGGGACAGGACAAGAGGAATGTCTTTAAATTGACAGAGCGGAGATTGAGATGAGCTCTTAGGCAGAAGTTCTTCCCTGTGAGGGTGCTGAGGCCCTGGCACAGGGTGCCCAGAGAAGCTGTGGCTGCCCCATCCCTGGCAGCGTTCAAGGCCAGGTTGGATGGGGCTTGAAGTTACCTGGTCTGGTGGAAGGTGTCCCTGCCCATAGCAGGGGGCTTGAACTGGATGAGCTTTAAGGTCCTTTCCAACCAAAACCATTCTATGATTATATACACAACAAAGGTCTGCAAGCAGACTACTGTAGCTTTAGGCAGACCTTGCAGGACCACCACAAATGCTGTCCATCTGTAAGCCAAATCCCAGAGAAGCTTTCCTCCTCTCCTAGGAGTGCAGGACACTCAACCCAGATAATGCAGAGTGCCCAATCCAGAACACTCTCCACAAGGGGATAGTCATTTAATCTTCAACAGGGGAGGCAAAAAGTCCCTTTTTAAAGCTGCTCTTCTCCACAGCCAGACTCACAGAGAGAGTTGTACAGTATTTGGGTTTCTCACTCCAGCTCTGTGCCCAGCCCAATGTGCAAGTGATGAACTATAGGCTCACCAGGGACTGCACGATCTCAGCAGGCATAGGCAGACTTAGTGTAGACAGACAACCATGCACAGAAAGCTGACACAAGGCTGCTGAAGCAAGGAGGTGGATGCCTTACCGTTGGGAAGTCTTCGAGCACCTGCCGGTCCTTCTCCTTGCTCTCCATGTACTTCCACTCTGGTTGGTAGAGATAAGAGTGAAACTCGTGCAGCATTGGGACCTTCACATCTAAGCTGATGGTCATGTCATCCTCTATTGTGTCCAGGGCACGGAGAACTAGGTAGAATATACAGACGGCATGTCTGGGGGGAGGAGAAAAAACAATCCCTTACTTGGGATTGCCTATTAGGCAGGACAAATAGCTTAGATTAACCACACAGCCTTCAGCAGACACTGAAAACTCAATAAGATACACATTGGCACTGCCTGGTTGTTGATGCCTCTGGAAGAGAAGCACTTCCAGCAAAATTCACTCTAATGTTTCAGATGATACAGTACTGCTCTGTCAAGGGATACCCACATACAATCCCTCCTCCTTCAAATCAAAGAATGGCTTCAGCTTGGGTTGGAAGGGACCTTTAGAGGTCTCTTAACTCAACTCCCCTGCAATGGGCAGGGATATCTTCAACTATATCCCAGATGTCAGCTTTCCCAGCCCTCATATGGGGACAGTGACTGTCCCCTTCAGCGTAGGAAAGTGAAACAGGTGCATTAGAAACATGCTGCTCAAATCTCATGGTCAGAGGAGCAGGTTAGGGATGGAAAGCACCACCAGCAGCACCTCCCACCTACCTCGCTCATCATCTCCTTGAACCTATGCTCTGAGCAACAGTGGTGCCTCCACACAAACTCCCCATGGACTGACTGTTGTGAGAGCTGCATTAGAAAACCCTTTCCTTCCTGCAGGGAACTATGGCATGGCTTTTGGCTTTCTAAGATGCATACCGGGGAAGGGCACTGCCAGATCCAACCCTGCAAATAAGATGAAACCCTGCAAGCAAGGCCAACATTCATTAGAACCCAGAGGACAGAGCCTGAAGTCAGCTTATGGGGAAAAGCTAATGCAAAATAAGGAAGTGAAAAAGCTGGTGTAATTTTCCTATCACCTCCTCTTCTCTGCACCCAGCACCCTTTTATCCAGCTTAGGAAAGGAATAAAGGGGTGCCTTACTGGAACATTGGGAAACAGGAATATTAGGACTGGAAAAGAGCCAAAACCACCCTGTATCTTGTATCTCCACATGCAAGACACTGGAACTAGCGCATATATCCCAGCACCCCAGTAGGAAGCTACTGGAAAGCCACTTCCCTTCTCCATTCCACTGCTCCTGCCTTCCCCATCTGGGCTCCACACTTCTGTTGCTGAAGCAAAGACAAAAGTCCTGATGGCAAGAAATACTGGCTCCAACTCTACAATTTATATAAAATAATCCCCTAGCTCTAAATGAGCACAATGATACATCAAGGAGATGATGCATTTATTAATTGCTTAACAAATAGAAACTAGCTTGCACTGCTTAAATGATAATTACCAGGCAAAAGCATTGCTCTCTTTGAATGACACCACGAAAGCGGTGATTAACCAGCCAGGGAAAACTGTCTGGCTTTTGGAGCCAATACTGTTAAATTCAGCACTTTTTCCTTAATTGAAGAGTATTTAATACCTCCATCAAAATACACACCCCAGTGCTCATGAGCAGCTCTCTCGCTGCCCTTCTGCTCCTTTGCACTACCGAGTTTTTCCATTTTAACCAAGCTGCAAAGGTTCATCTGGCACGGTGCAAGTGCCCAGGACTCCTACCCCCTGTCTGCAGCAGCCAAGAAAGGCAGAGTAGAACCTGAAAGGCCATCCCAGAAGCACTTCTCACAATGACACCATGCCAAGGGAAGCAATAACTCCAGCATAGTTGAAACACTCATTTAACCTCACTTCTGCATCCAAACCTTAACTCCATCCCTAGCTTCCATCATATACTGGATTTAGCTCCTTGGTGATTTGAGCAAATGAAAGAAAGAAATTGTTTATGATGAAGGTAGTGAGACACTGGAACAGGTAGCACAGAGGTGGTAGATGCTCCATTCCTGGAAACATTCATGGCCTGGTAGCAGCCTGATCTTGTTGAAGATGTTCCTGCTCTCCTCAGTGGTTGGACTAGATGATCTTTAAAGGTCCCCTCCAACCCAAACTATTCTATGATTGCATGAAATAAAAGATCATAAAAATGACTATGCACTGAGCATGGTCTGCCTCCAGCTCTCCATTTCTCTGCAAGGTTCCCAAGCACCATGATCCCAGTTGGGCTCCAGCTTGAGATCGATGGGGATGACAGGGGGCTAACCAAAGCCACACAGTCTTCACCAGGAAACATGTGTGACAGTGATGAGAAGAAAACACTCTGGCATTACCTCTCCTTTGCAGAACTGAAAACGCCTACTTCCCAATAGCAAGCCGGGTTTCATCTCAGGGCTCAGGCTCCTAGGTGGAGCTCCCCCTTCCTAAGTGAGGGGGTCTCCCTTCCCCTTGCCACCGCATTCACCCTCTACCAGCACAAAGCTGGTCCTTTCTACAAAGCAGCTGAACCTGCAGGGATTGATGCTGAAGGGTCCCAGGGACAGGTACCAGAACAAGACAGGAGCATCCCTCTGCTCCACCACCAGGAGAGGAGCTGTGCTGCTGTCTCATAACTCCTCACACCCACCAGAAGTTATGATATTGGCTCAGCTGCTGATGGAAACTGCAGTTTTGAGCCTCCTACCTTCCAAGAAAACGCCCTAGAGCACCCAGCAACAGGCTGGACAGGGCCTTGGCAAACAGAACACACGGTTTATGGGGCCAAGAAAGATAGCCAAGAAGTAACCAAACATTTTAGCTCAACAACCAACACCCTGGCCTGGGAAGTATGGTTCCAAGCACTCATGTAGAAGTTCAGTTTTCCAGCAGTCCTTGGAGGATGCACAGAAGCTCTCCTGAGAGCAGTGATTGGAACCAGGGGGCAGGAGCCTACCAACAAGCAGATTTCACTCCAAGAAATCACAAACAAAGGTGGGGCAGCAGAGGGGACCAGGCTGTGGCACAGGAGACTGTGCTCAGGAGCAGACCCTGAGCAACGCTGTGCTTGTCAGCATAACGTGCTTGTTTCTGTGCTTGAACCCTACACCCCCAGCTCCTTCAATCAGCAAGAACAGAGGCTGGTATTAAGTAGTCTGTAACCACATGGGTTCAGTTTACCCCCTAATGGGGTTAACATCATTGAAAGCACAATGATCACCTCTCACTTTGAGGTGATCCAAAAAAATTAATTCCTTCAGTAAGCTGCTGATCCACCTATTTCTATATTCTGCCTATTTTGCATTTCCCTCTTTCGTCCTTAACTTTCCAGCAGAGCCACTGTGTTTTGAAAACGAATGTCTTCTGATGCAGTACAGAGGCAGCTGTAATTCAGCAGCAATCCCTGCACAGACCTAGGTTGGTAATAGCATTTCTAGGATGCCAGGCATAAGTTTCTGCGCCTGAGGAATGGCACCTTCCTGATCCTAGCAAGCTGCAAACCAAGGATTAAAGAACAGAAAAGAGAGATGAGGAAGATAACCAAAGGAAAATGAAGGCAAGCACACCACATACTGACATTGCCAACAGGATTCAGGATGTTTTATTGAGTAGCCTTTTTTCTCTCCTTAATTTCTACATTAGCTAATGTTCTAAGCATGGGAAAAAAAAAGCTTCATTCTTGGCCCCAGTTGTACCTTTCCACACAT
This sequence comes from Bolborhynchus lineola, assembly GCA_025448015.1. NCBI lineage: Eukaryota > Metazoa > Chordata > Aves > Psittaciformes > Psittacidae > Bolborhynchus > Bolborhynchus lineola. Next base: position 1,203 of record JAOEHX010052135.1, on the reverse strand, counting down.
CCCCTGCCAAACCACAGCATTTCTTTGCCTTTCCTGTAAAACAGGCTGCAAACACCATTTCATAAACCCTGGACAACAGTTATGGGGCACCATCCTAAAAGCCAAACCAGGGCTCAGAAACCCAACAGCTAACCTAGTGTACAGAGCCTACAATCGCTCAGTAGAGCCACAACCACATCGTTAGATGTACCCAGTACACAAACTCCCCATTTTGATGATTAACCCAGTTTGGGATTAACTGAAAAGAGACCTATATACTGAAGTCAGTAGTCACCGTACAAATACAATGAATTATGGAGAGCATATATATATAGCCACAAGGCACCAGCCCAGCTGAGCTTTGCATCCTCTGCTACTATTACTGTCTGAAACTTTCCTGCACGCGACAGCAATATTTGTACAGCAAAAAAAAGAAGCATGCAGCAAGCCCACCCCATGACTGAACAGGTTTTGAGGCAGCTGCTTCCAAAAGCATCTTTCAGGCAGGATCCAGACTCTTGTTCAGCCCCGGAATGTTTCTCACCTCCTCCAGAAGCCCACCCTTGGCACTGCCAGGACACATTCCCAGGGTATCACTAACAGCACAGGGCCAGCCACTGTGTTTAACCATCTGCTTGCCGAGGAGCTGCAGTGCCAGCCCCCAGGAACGCAGCTGGGGGGGGTCGTGTATGTCAGCCAGCTCGGACGTGAGAAATCCCACGTCCTGCTGCACGGGGTGGGGCTGCCCTGAGCATCTCCAACCAGGGCTGCTCAGCACAGCACCCCTGAGGCATAGGGGGAAAGAGGGAGGGCTGCGCAGTGGCTCAGATAAAGAACATCGTATGCTGGGGCACTGCATAGGGAACCCCGACATTAGAGGGGTGACATTGCACCCACCACCTCCTAGGGAGCCCGGGTGTCGGGGAGACATCGCACCCACCCCTCCCGGGGAGCCCTGCATCCTCGGGGGTGCATTACCCCCACCACCATCCCCAGCTTCCCGCCCAGGACCCTCGCTCACCGCAGCTCTCCGTCCAGAGCCTGGATGACGGCGGCGAAGCTGCGGCTGGTCTGGTTGAGGTACCGGTAACAGGTGCGGAGCCCACATTCCAGCGAGTCCTGCGGGCAAAGCGCGGTGCAGGGGGGCGGCTGAAGGCGGGGGGCAGCCGGCGGCGGGGTAGGGGGCTCCGCAGGGACCCTGCGCTGCTGCTGAGAGCGCCGCCC
>JAOEHX010052134.1:0-11966 GCA_025448015.1 Bolborhynchus lineola | reverse complement strand
GCAAGGTCCTACACCTGGGTCAGAGCAATCCCAGGCACAGCTACAGGTTGGGCAGAGAAGAGATTGAGAGCAGCCCTACACAGAAGGACTTGGGGTGGTGTTCAATGAGAAAATGAATGTGAGCTAGCAGCTTACCCTGACAGCCCAGAAAGCCAACCGTATCCTGGGCCCCATCAAAAGAAGCATGACCAGCACGGGGATGATCAGGGGGTTGGAAGACCTCCTGTATGAAGGCAGGCTGAGAAAGTTGGGGCTGTTTAACCTGGAGAAGAGAAGGCTGCGTGGAGACCTTTCAGCAGCCTTCCAGTATCTGAAGGGGGCTACAGGGATGCTGGGAAGGGACCCTTCATTAGGGACTGTAATGATAGGACAAGGGGTAACAGGTTCAAACTTAAACAGGGGAAGTTTAGATTGGTTATAAAGATGAAGTTCTTTACTGTAAGGGTGGTGAGGCACTGGAAAGCAATGCCCAGGGAAGTTGTGAATGCTCCATTGCTGGCAGTGTTCAAGGCTGAGCTGCACAGAGCCTTGGGTGGCATGGTTTACTGTGAGGTGTCCCTGCCCATGGCAGGGGGGTTTGAACTTGATGATCTTAAGGTCCCTTCCAACCCTAACTATTCTATGATTCTATAATTGAAGCAGACCAGCAGACTTTAATGTGTACAACATAGGGGACTGGCTCATGAGACTTTTGTCGTTAACATGGTACTTATAGAGTATCCCATTTACATAAGTGACCTACTTAACGGTTGCATGTTGTAAGCTATTTTGACAAGAGCAATGTGATGCTTGCTGTTCTGCTTTAAGTAAAATTTAGCCTTCTGGTATAAGAAGTAGAAAATTTTACATCCATGGAATACAGAACCGCCATATATATTCAGAGGGGGATTTTCAAAACCATTCATCCCTGGCCTGAAATCAAACACTGATAGGACAACAGTGAGCTCTTAAAAGAAAGTATCCTGCCCAAGGTATACTAATATATAAAGTACTTTGTTGTGAAGCACTTGTAGGATTTGTAAAGCAGAGTGGCTACCCGAAAAAGAGAAGCAAAGGCAAAAGTATACATCCTCACCTTACACAAACAGCCATCTTACCGTTACTGGAGCTGTGTCACTCAGACTACATGCCATGTCAGGGCACCCTTTTTTCAATCTACACATGCTTCATTGTTTCAACAACCCCATCAACAAGAGTGAAACATTTTTCTCAACTGCTCAGTGTTTCCAGAAGGGGACTACATACAGAAAGGTTTGTGAAGAGCTGTAATAAAAGTCTGCCAGCAGCATTAATGTGGTAACTTGTAGTACAGCAGCTCAGTGTTTGTACATGTGCAGACAAATTGTGAAAAGTAACTGCAGAAAAGAGGAAAAAAAAAAAACAAACCACTGCTTTGATCCTTAGAGGAACATGGTCACTTAATAAATATCCAGGTGGCTTTATTCTCTAACACACCAGAAAATGGGCCAAGGATCTGGGGACAGGAGAATTCTCTGTTACTGCTCAGCTGCAGGCATATGGGAACATTAAGGAGCACAAGGGAAAAGTCCAGTTTATACTGGAATATCACTAATGTAAGAAGACAGCAAATGACAGGACTTCAGCATTTTTTGCCACTTTATGCTGTTGATGAAATAAATTCATCATCTTCTCTGTAAGACTTGCTTAGAAGTGAACTGAGGTGAAATCCACCACAGAATATTCAAAGAAAAACATCCTTTCAAAATGCCATCCAGGGGAAAAAGCGAGTGTCCTCCTCAAGATCTTATCACTTTTCCTTCCAGCTTAAAACCCTCCATCATTTTATTCGAAGCAAAGTATCATCAAACCCCAGGAAGAGCTATCCTTATCAGCTAGGGATGTTGTGGTACACATGCCTCCTTACAGTAGAAATACATGCACACTCTGGTTCCCAGTTCAGATAACTGTCCAGTGGTGAATAGTGTGTAAAAGCCCTTCAAAACTCTTCAATGAGCCAACTGTGACAGTTTACTCAACCTTTTGTAACTCCTCTGACCCTGCCTTATTCAAAGGAAGGGTTTTTTTTTTTTCCTCCTTAATTCCCCGTACTCCCTCTTTTAGAAGAATGAGAGAAAATTCAAGTGTCCTGCTTTGACACTCAGACTGCTGCTTGCACGCAGACAACTGCCTACCTAGATCTCCCCTGCACTGTCAGTATGTTCCACTTGTGCAAAGACAAAATTTATAAATAGATTTGCCCAGTCAGTAAGCCTTTTCTCTTTAGAAAGACAGGGATTCAGGAAAAAAGAGGATTATTGATAACATGCAACATCTTTATTATGGCAGAGGCTGCTCTTGCTACTATAGTTGAGGAAGGACCTGTCAGCGTTTCCATTGTAAGATTTTTACTTTTTTTTTTTTTGTGCAAGGGTTTAACTTGGCAGTAAAAATTTAAATGTGCTTGAAACTGGATTTTTTCTTCAAGAATTTAGCAAGAGCGTCAGACACAGGACTCTCTCCTCTACCCCCTCCCAATTACCAATTCAGTGAGTATTAGAGTTTCTCATGTGAATATACCTGTTTCCTGAACGGTGGAGAGTAACACCTGATCCAGCATCAAGGAGTATAGAACAGAGGGAAGAGCACAGGACAAACATACTGGGTCAGATCCTGTCCTTATTAGCAACGGTACTTGCATCACATTTGGCCATTACAGGAGTACATAGTTTTGGCTAGCATCCCATGTTTTTATCTACAAAAAAAACAGCCGAGGGAGAGGCTAAAAAAAGTCTTTTCAAAACCACCTCATTTAGGTACTTAATTTTTCTTGCAGTGCATGCTGGTAGGACAGAGCAATCTGCCAATTGATGAATATATAATATCTTGGGAGTCACCAGCACCACCTTTTTTCTCTGGTAGCCTGTGCCTTTCTCTTCAGCCTCTGTCAAACCACTTCATTTCTGCGCTGCCTCAATTTCAGCATTCAGGATGAAAACAGCAAAACTCATGCAAATGGTTCTGCATGCAGAATTCATTCTGCTGCAGCTCAAGCTCTTGCTGGCAGGAAATAATCTGTCTCCCTTTGACTTTACCAGTAATTAGCCTGACTGCAGAGCCGTGGCTTGTTATTGCAGAATTGCTGGCATCCATAGACTTGCAAAACTTCAAGGAGTCTAGGCAGTCTTGAAGCAGTAATGTGCCCTCATAAATTTTCTCCTCCTCTTCAGGTTAAAAAACCCCAAACCAACAACCAACCAAAAAAAACCCAAACAATAACCCCACCACCCCCAAAAAAAAAAAAAAAAAAAAAGGGTGAATTTCATGGGTTTCCCAGTCTTTATAGGAAAAAAAAAAAATAGGTACATTGAAATACACACACTTATTTTCAGTAAGATCTGTGGTGAAAAAAAAAAATTGGTGTTAAATAAGGGCTGGAGGGGTGGATGAAGGAGTGGCAGATATATTTTACTCTGTCATGCTTCTCATTGGGATGCTGTGTCTTTTTCAGACATTTGACACAGAAGAACATTTTGCGTTCAGGCTCTGAATAGCTTTCCCAGCCTCAAGTCAAACCTTAATATTATAAGAACATGGGACTTTTTTTGGAGTGTTTTAAGCCCACCAGTGTAAATTGCGTAAAATCGTTTACACAGAGACTACAAAATACTCTTTGGCTTCTACATCAATATTTGTATTTGTGGTCAACTGAGTAGTATCTTTTGTGCACTGACTTCTACAAAAGAATGCTACTACTGTTTCAGCTGCTGACAAGATCTGAAAGTCCTACTGCCCCTCTGACACATAATCAAAATTTAAAGTATTACATTTCTCTCTACCTTTATTTTTATGATATGAGGGTTTAGCTAAGACTTTGACACCATGGAAACTAAACACAGGTTATGATCCTGTTCTATCTAAATATATCCTCTGACTTTCAGTCACACTTTCCTCTTTTATATTTCATGAAAACTGCTCTTTAGCTTCCTCCATCTATGCAACTTTTTTGGCCAGCAGGATCACCTTGCACCCATCCCTTAGGTTTCATCACCAGCCATTACCACTTCAAGAATCACATGCATTGAGTGCAGGGGAGGCAATTCAAGAAACCAGATCCTTAGGAAACTTTGATGTAGCATGTCCTTAGGGTAATCCTCAAAAAAAAAAAAAAAAAAAAAAGAAAAAAAAAAGAAAAAAAAAGGAGAAGTGTTAAAAAGAAAGCAATTTTTAGCCATCATAAGTGTCAAATGAAGTTTTAATTGAGAAAAGCAGATCAGCTTTTTGCTTGTGCTTTAACAAGAACAGACTGTCCATTTCTTAAGCTACCAACTCCAATATAGCTCTTCAGTAATTCTTATTACCATCCTCGGGCATTAGTTTTTATGGCCTGTTATAGCTTGCAATTATAGCACTCATTTATGTTTCCTATCTACAGGGTTGGACATTACTATGTTTTTTTATTTTTAACTAACAATCTATTTCTTATAGTTCTCACGAATCCTCCTTGAGTAAAGGAGAAAGGAGGGGCAAGTCTGAAATGTAACTGAATGAAAATAAATTTCTTATAGCTACAATTCTGGAGACAGAAAATTTGTATCTGTTAAAACCAGCTTCATGGGCTGATGGGGGTTTTCCTATAACGGTGAAATAGGATGCAAAATGGAAGCAGAGTGAAGAAACTTAATAGAGTTATAAGGTAGCACAGGTGCAAGTGCTCAGCATGGAAGATGGGTCTGCTTTCCTTTCTACTCTAACAGAGGCAGTAAACATCCGTAGGAAGGCCAAAAAGAATTCCCCTTCCAGACAAACAAAATTCAGTATTTCTGCCCACCATGGGCTAACCAACTACTTTTAAACAGCTTGGTTTAAGTGCCAGCATGTGTTATTTTGCCTGCATATGACAACTGAGCTGATAGCTGAATGAAGCAGGCAAGACATTCAGGAGGAGTTGGACCAAATGTCTTAAATTTTTGAACCTGTCTGTTTTGCCAGTGACCCATACAGTGAGTAGCTGTGTCAGCTAATCACTTAGCTGGCCACTGCTGAAAGACAAATACCTTGTGGTGACATCTGATGGAATTGTTACAAAGCATCAACCTTTCATGGCCTTGTAGGCTTTCAGAGCTGCAGGTTGTCCTGTGCACATTGCGTGTGAAAGTGTGGCAGTTGTGCATGAAGGTACAGCACGGCCCCAACCAGTGCTCAGCACCACACATGCAAACTCAGAAATGTTCAGATGAATTCTTTAAAGAGAAGGAATTTGTGTTTACTTGGGCAATTTATTTTAATCCACTGATGATGATTAACTGATTAATAATATCACAGTCATCAAAAGCAACAGCATGTTTTCAAAGAGCATGCAACAATAGCTAGCTGCTTTTGTGGCTTTAATTGTAAAAGCAAATAATTACATCCTTCTCAAGGCTTGAAGAGAATTGCTTTCAAGTGTAAACAGAAACTATAAAAAAGAAAATTTTCCAACACAACACTATGTTTAAACGGCCAATTAAAAAAAATAAAAAATTAATCTTGCAACAGCTGTGTTTCAGGTGCATATTAGGGACTAATTACAGATATGGACAGTACCCAGTCACACAAAGCTCTGCTCACCATCAGGGTATCTTTGCCCATGAATAGATTTGGCCCATGTCATAATTTTTCAATTTTTAATCCCTACAGGGCTTCACGTGCAATGCTGACCACACTGGAAGGAAGGCAGGTAACCTCAGGACTGAGACAATTCCTCTATCATCACCCTACAAACCACTGCAATGCCTCTTTCCAGTTCTCCCAGCCCTTGACAAATCTCACATTCTTTGTGCACAGTGAAACAGAGACTCATTGCAAATTCTGGATGCAAACCATAGAGGAAGGCAAAGCATGACTGCAGCTCTGTCATTTGCCACACACACCTTTATATTCTGATGGAATTTGGTGCCTGTGACAGATCTATCTATAACCTGCACAAGCCTGACACAGGCTTCCAAGGACCATCCAACAAACCTAATTACCTATACCTTCCACCTGACATAGACAGCAGGGTTATTACGTCAGTTTTCTTCTACCCTGACTTCTCTGGGGTCTGACCCAATCCCCCTAACGAGACAACAGAACTACCAGATGTAACGGATTAGAGTTGGATGAAACTTTGCAAACACGATACCCCAGTCAGTAAACAAATTTTGAAAGTTTGGTCTCAAAACTCAAGTTCTTGAAAAGCCCATTTTTACACTCTTACACAGGAACAGGCTTACCAACCTATACGTGAAGTATGAACTGTATATGGATCACAGAATTAGACCAAAAGTCCCTTTCACATCAGCAATCTTAAGCACTCAGCATTGAACATTGTTGCTTTGAATGTTTCCAGCTCCTGAAGCAATTCCAGGCAGACATGCTGACAAAAGAATAATTTTATCAGCATATGGCTGATCACAGCATCCAATTCCACCAGTATGAAATGGCCCCATAGCGCACACTAACATTTCTGCATACAAGTGGAACAGATGCTGTAGAGATCAATGTAATATCAGTTTAATTAATTCTAGTGTCAAAGTCAAATGCTTCCTTATTTCCATCCCTAATTTCATGGTTGGCTCTATAAATTTTGAAAACAGGAGAAGACATTTGATTCCAGAGTTAAATACTGCAGAAAAGCCTGATGAAATGCAAGAGAAGCACATCTCCATTTTCGTATCTTCTGTATCTTTTGCATATAACACTGAAGTCATAACATTGTCGTTTGTCCACACTTTGTTATAAAGTGTTTTACAGATAGTTTTATTTTTACAAAGCAGACCCTTTTATCTGTTACTGTGAGCAGTCTCCTTGCATAAATGCATAGCAGCATCATGGAGCGACAATCACAGAATGTTAAGATTGGAAAGGACCTTCAGATTATCTAGTTCCAACTCCCATGCCATAGGCAAGGATGCCTCACCCTCGACCATGTTGCCCAAGGCTCTGTCCAACCTGGTCTTAAATGCTGCCAGGGATGCAGCATGTAGCCCTCCTCATTGCAGATGATGTAACAGGCCAGGGGTCTAGAGACTTGGCTACAGTCCTCACTCTGCAAGTGATGTTTTCTGTCAAGAAAAGGGACTCCCACTGGACCTCCTCAAAATCAATTTACCACTAAAAAAACCTCATTATATTAGAGTGAGATTTCATATCCCACAAACTGGGATAAATAATCAATACTGTATGGTTCCTACCCAAAAAATGCTAATGGAATTTAGCAGATGAGCAGTAGAGGTGTAGGAGAGGAAATGCGTGGCCTTGGACAAGTCATTTTATAGTTCAGGTCACTGACAGCACCAAGCACTATCTGCATATTATACTACTGGAAAGGCTGGACATCCTGCATCTCCCAGCAGTGCCCTGCTCTCCAGGTCCAGGGAGGAGATATGTGAAAATCAGCAAACTTAAATACATTCAACATGCAAACATTGCACCATGACTTCTGGTCAGGGAAGTTAAGCAATTTGTTAGCAAAACACTTCTAAGCAAGACTGTGGTCTGGGTAGCATTTGGATTGTCACAACAGCAAGAAGAGGCAGAGAGTGGTGAGTGATTGCTTGCTGCACAAAGTGTTATTATGCTAAAGTGTGTTTAGCAAGTGTTTATTCCACAGGCAGGAACTACTGTTGCCTGTAGTGGTCACTTAGGGCTGAAACCCAAGATTTCAGTGATTCCATTTGAATGCATTTGCTGAGCACTGGGTGACATTCACCAATACAGGCAGCTTCTCAGGTTTCAGCAGGAACTAATCTACCATACTTTTGCATCTATCACTTCCAATGACCCATACTAAAGAGCATCATGCACACCCTGCCTGCTCTGACACTCAGTGGGATATCACCTCACAATTAGGACTCTTCATCCCAATGTATTTCATTAGTAAGAGAAGATGGTGGAAAGGACTCTGCACATGTTGGCAAACAAAGAGGGCCCAGATCACAGCAGGCACCACCACAGAACCCTCCCAACCCTCCAGAAGCCTCCTCCCATCCTGAAACAAAGGTTGAGGGGAGAAGTGACAGGGCAGGGAAGGAGGGAACCCTCAGAAATTCTTAAGCAAACACATTTGGAATGAGGGTTAGGTTACTACACATGTCAAGAGATTTCTTTTTTCCTCCTCCCCCCAATGTTGGCAAAGTGTTGATGACCACAGGCACGGCAGCCTCTCAACAGGGGACCAGCAGAGACCAGAGGCAAAAGGACAGGGGTGTTCGTTGTGCAGAGGAAAGCATCTGAAAAGGCACATCCTCTGTGTGTTTTGTTTGAGGGCTATGCTTGACTAACAAATCCTGTTACACTAAGATTTCAGGCTGCAGATATCCTAACAAAAACAATACCAGAGTACTGTCTGTACATCCAAATGATTTCAGGGAAGAGCTGTTAACAGCAGGATGACAAACACCACAGTCCTTGAGTTTATGTGTGCAAATCTGAAACAACTCCTTGCGTTAGGATATCACACAGAAAAATCCCAGAAATCAAACACAGTAATACCAAGTGCTTGTATAGTGTGTTTTACCTACAGCTCTTGGAGCGATTACAAAGAGAAATGAAGAAGAAAGGCTCATTACCACCATTTCACAGATAAGGAAACTGTGGCACAGAAAGGAAGTGATTTGTCCTGCAGCCCAGTGGAGGAACAGGGCAGTCAAGTCAAACCTCTTAAGTCCCAGTCCGATGCCCTCTCCCCTGAACTATTGTAGCTGACTCTGACCCTGCAGGAGCTTCACATTTGTCATTATGCTTTACACCTTGATCATGAGGCTGGGTGTCTTCAAAGCACTGCCCTCAGCTCCTTGGCCAGGAGAGGAAAAAGCTCCCATGTACCTAATCAAATATAATTGCCATTCCTGGAGAAAAGAGATTCCTTCTCAACTCCTCTGGATGATAATTCACCCTGTGTTCAGGTGTAAATGTAATGCTATATGTAAGCCAAGATAAAAGTAACTCCTCTGACCACTTTTAACTTAACATCCCTTATGCAGTAAATTTCATACATAGCTATTGAAATAGTGCCAGGAATTGGCTGTAATTTTGTTGTCTATTAATATAGTTTCATATAGCAGTTTTAGAGTATTCTTACTAAAATGTAGGCTCCAAGGAAAGCCTATTTAACAATAAAAGCCTTTCACTTTTAAACACACAGATTGCAGAGGATTAGTTTAACTACTGAACTGCAACTGGGGGATCAGTTTCCGAGAAGGCACTGGCCCAGGACAGATCCTGCAGCCTTCGAGGCTCAGGTATAGCACTTCTATCCACTATAGCTGCAGTTATGTTTCATGGGAACAGAGAAATAGCCAGTACAGGTATATGGGTCAAAATCAGCACTTTAAAGTTAACCTGGAAAACAGTAAATCACCAGTGGAGACTCCAGAGCATGCACACAGAGAGCTTGAAAAGAGGGATGCTGCTTAAGAAGTCATCTGCAGTGTAGCTCCCATGATAAGCGGTGTGGGTTTAGGATGTACACATGAATACAATCTCATGAGACAGATGAGAGCATCCTGGTGGGTAGACAGCAGGTTTCTTCCCTGTGTTGCTACCAAAAGGTCAATACTGTGACCGAATCAGACTGTTAAATTACCAGACATGAACAGTTAACAAATGAGGCCAGGGAGGAATGGATGTTTTCCCTTAGGTGCCTTGTGTAAACTTGCAGCCTGCTACACACTAAAGGTGGTCATAGGTGACTTGTAATCCAGGCCAAAAGCAGAAAATCACAGGATTAAAAGTAGGTGGTCAGATCATTCATTTGACTTGCAGGGGGAAAAAACCCCATGATATCTGCTTGTAGACGACAAGCAGTTTTGCAGGGAACAAAGAAATCTCTCTCACAGAAGAAATTGGTCTGCCAGGAACTGAGGCCATCTAGCTCCTCACCTCCCCACAACCCTCCCCATATCTTCCCCTCTAAAAAGATCTTTTCTGGGATTCAGGGAACGTGTGTTTATAAAATAGTTCCATTCAATTAGGGCACAGAGTACAGCAGCTTTATATCAGAAGCAACCCAGAGCGAGTGCTCTATGGAAGTGCAGGTACATGGTAATGATGACAACCCTGCACTGGTTGTAGTGTCATCACCTCTTATTCTTAATCAAAAGGCTTCCAATCCCTTCTCGACGTGTGCACTCGGAAATGAAGGGACTGCTGGAGAATCATTTGAATGTGGCAGCCCTAGATAATGATGAAACGAATAAAAGGCTGACTTTTTTGTTTAGGTCTGAGGAAGAATTCAGGATTCCTCTCGTGAAAAAGCAGCAGTTTAATAGCAGTGAGGCACAAGGGCTTCTCGTTATCTGCAGAAGCTGCTGTCGGCGCAGCACTAATGGCCACAGCACGGGCTTCCCCAGAGCGCTTCCCACACTGCAGTGCCCTGAGGAAGCTGCGCACCTGAAGGGTGGAAAAAAGCTGCTTCAAGACATTCTGCACAGGCCTGGAAAACAGCACTGAGCTGGAGTGCACAGCCTTTCCTTTATGGAAGGGCAGCTTTCCTGGGCTCCACTGAGCAACGCAAGCCATGCAAACCTACAGCTGGCCAGCTGAGTATGGCATTGGTGCCTCTGTTCCCAACTTCTTGATCCCCTGCTGGTGCGGCAGCCGCACAAGTAAATGTGATCCTGTGTGCAGTGTAAAGACAGTGTAAATCAGCTGCGGGGCAGGAATTGCTTCTATGGAATAAGGGCCTTAGGCACGTAACATCACTAAGCTTGGAAAAAGCTCATTGATAAGCTGTTTCTTCTCATACACTGCCCTACAAGGTGGATTTTGGTATTGGATTTGCATGAAAAGAATGGAAATCAGCTAAACACTTTGCTTCTCTCTGTAGGTCTTACATACCTCTCAACACAAACTTAATATCTCTTGCCATATGTTTTTGCAGTGTCTTTTGTATGCTCCAGGAACCAGCCATTGTAACTCACAGGATCTTTTGTCTGAGGGAGGTCAAGAGCTGTGCTGAATGACCTATTGGATACCTGTCGGTTCTGTTCAGGGAATACCAATGCCATGCCAGGCAAGGGTCATAGTAAAAGCTTCGTTTGGTTGATTTAAAAGGGCATTATTTCAGAAAAGGAATTTGGGTAACGTGCTTTTCCAGTGACTTAAAAACACATAGAAATAACTTTTGCTTCTATTTAATTATTGGCTCCTTTGCCCAAAAGTAAAGTTGTTACTAAAAATATCCCTGACACGTGCAAAATTGCGATTATCTCTTGGGTTTTGCTCAGTCCCACTCAGACATTCACATTTATCTATACCAAAGCAAAACACACAAATCAAAATTCAAAACAATGTCTGTTTAATGCTAGTGAAAGCTGCTCTATTCACCACAGTAACATTTGCCCCAGATGCAGAGCTAGCAAGGTCAATAGTTTCACTTTTTGTGCTTCAGCTACATTAATATAACAGTTTGCCATTGCTCTCTATTACTATATATGTTCAAAGCTTCATAAGCTATCATGAACAGCCTGATCTCTGACACACAAGACATGTTAACAACAGCTTTTTCCATTTAGAAAGCCAGCAAGAAAGAGAAGTCAGACCTTTCAATGTATGTTAAGTAACAAATATAAGATCTCCATGATGTCCTACATGATGAAACACCTTACAGCAGGTTAGAAAAGGAAGTATGTGGAATCAATACATTCCTTCTCACAGTTACATAGCTGCATACATCACCACTTTTAACTTCACTGTCTTCAATCCAGCCCACTGTGTCCACAAGTAATATCATAGGGACAAGGCTATAGAAAAGCCAAGGACTTTATAAACGAACAATGTGGTTATTCAGCACATATATCTAGGGTTAGGGCATAGTGACCAGTGATTTAAAAAGCCCAGAACACTGATAAGATTTCACTGCATAGAAATACCTGTTAGTGTGAACACCTAATAAGAAAAAACAGCTGATAAAATAATCTTACAGAGAGCATGCAATAAACCTAGTTAAGCAGAAGTACAGAACATATACATGCATGATTTCAAGA
>JAOEHX010052130.1:109735-148846 GCA_025448015.1 Bolborhynchus lineola | reverse complement strand
GTAAACACTGCATCCCATCTTGGTTTCTACTTCCCTCTCTCCTTGGTGCTTTATCTGATGCAATCAACTTCTGCTTCCCTTTGCTTTCCCTCCTGGATTTAAAACACAAATGAAATAGTAATAATAGCCATCATCTTGTAAATCAGTGTGTGTTCTTCTACTGGTGAAATCATAAAGATCTTAACAGCAACCTATATGTTACTGTCTCTGTTGTGTAGTGCTGTGAATTACAGTGGCTCTTACATGCCTGGTGCCCAAGTGGGTTTGTGGTCAGTGCTGGAGCTAGGAGGTGAGATGGCAGCATGGGCTCCCTGCTTGGCTCTGCAAGACCTTGTCAATGCCAAGTGACTCTAGGGGGGCATGCAATGTGGGGTCTTCTGGACATCATGAAAAGCACCCCAGGAATGGCTGAGATAGCCCCTAACCCAACATTACTATGTGCAATGTGGCTAGTTACTCTTTGGACCCACTGAAGTCTAAAGGGGTTTGGGATGAGTGTGTTTATCTCTGAACCATGTATAGAAGAGCAAAAGGAGACAGTTCCCTCACCTGGAATGATTTTTTCTTCATTTAGAGGTTATGTCTTTCAAAGCCTTCTCTCTTTTCCTGCAACCCAAAATAACCTGGCAGCAGTGACATTTTAAAAGGAAATTAAAAGAAAACATTTGTTTTGAATTGACATTTTGACTTGAAATGTTGATTTGTTCTGGGTTTTTAAGCCAGAGAGCAGCAACACTCTGTTGTTGCCAATGAGATTGGCTTGAAAAAGAACCATGAACTCGCAGGACATGGGAGGACACAGAGAGGGGTCTCTGCTCCAAGCTCTCTCTATGGGGAAGGACGTGGAACCAGCTGCTCAGCTCCTTCAAATGCAGAGTTGTCTTTGCATCTTACTAAAAACAAGCCATAAAAGGGGCAGTTTTCTGTTTTCAGTGAGAAAGCCCCAAGTTTCTGCAAGGAGGGGAATGGGGGAATCAGTTTTTCACATCAGCTGCTTTTCACCACCGTTAAGGAGGATGATGCTGTCGACGTGCTGAGATTCCACCTTCCTTAAATATCACTGGTATTTATTTTCCTTACTTGCTCTTAATCGTAATGAAGCTGAAGTCTCCTCTGTGCCCTGGTGGGGAATTTAGCCCAGAAAGCATCTAGCAACGGTCTGTTTCTTGGTCTGCAAACATTCTTTCATCTCTCCAGCTTCCCATCTGTCTGTCTAGCTGTTCCTCCACCACTTCCTTCCTCTTCCTTGTGATTGCAGCCACCAAGAGCTGTAAAATGAACATTTTCATAACATCTTCGTTTGCATTTCAAATGAGGGAAAGGCTCGGAAACCCACAGGAAGGCAATAAAGAAAAAAGAAACAAAACAAACAAAAACCTTTGCTTTGCCTGTTTTTCCCCATTTCTCACATCTGAAGAGATGCTTAAACTCATGTAAAGGTAAAAATCTCAACCTTTCCCCATGAGCTTCCAATGGAAATGATTTCCCTTGGATGTTCTCCCCCTGAAGCCTCTTCTGCTATGGCTTGGGCAGGTATTTTGGTGTTACAAAGAATTTGTGTGATGTTGCCCTCTAATGGCTGATGATCGAGAAAGCTGTCCAGGAAATTTTCTCTATTACTCCCTGTGAGAAGTGGGGTTTGGGGGAGATCAAGATGCAGGAGAGGTTTCTCTGGACCCACCAGAGAAATACACGCTTAGCTCTCAGACTATTGCCTTTCCCAACCCCTTGTTTATTCCTCTAAATAGGAATAACGAAAAGGAAGCATTTAGAGAGGTTTTCCCCCCCCCCCCACCACCAAAAAAGCCCGTTCTCAGCCCTTTTCCATCAAGGAGATGCTCAGCAGATGGCTCCCCCCTATCTCAGCCCCACAGACAGGCAGTTCTCCAGTCATTTCCTTTTGGAAGGAGCACGAGTATTTTGACTTGAACTTTCCGACCAAAATCCATACATTTTCTGCAGTCATTTTATTTACTACTTTTTTAAGTTGTTTCACAGCCTTGCAAGGCTCCTCCTGACAGCCGGAGCCCAGGCAGGGAAAGCAAGAGAGAGGGAAAAAAGCCCAACTAAGTGTTGATTTCTCATGTAATATATTCCAATCCTGTTAGGTTGTGCTGGTGGAGGTAATATTTCTGGCATTCATTTAATGAAATTGACAGTGATGAATGGTCAATTATACAAATTACATTCTTATTAAATCCCCTGGAATCACTGCCTTAGAAAGTCTTAGCTATGGACTTCTCACACTATATACATGCTTTTTTCTAGGCGCATCTTTACTGCTGGCTGCTGCAAACCGGCCTTCCAAAGAACCTTGAAAAGCATTAAAAATCCCTTAGTTAAGTCAATTACTGCAGATAAGTTAATCTTAATGGGATGCTTAAATCCCTGTCCTTGCATAAGTTTACTCTGCATCCCTCTCCCTTAGCTCTGGAGGCACTGAGGGGAGAAGTTTTCCAGCAATTGTTGTGACAAATGGATTAAGAGTGAATAAGCAGCTCTGGATACAGAATTCCATCAGGACTGGTTTTAAGGAGAGCTTTCCCTCTAAGCTTGTGCAGAAATTTCCTGGTTTGGGATGAGGGGCAGAAGGTTGTTCCCCCCAGTTTGGTTGCAGGACGGGGAGCACCAAACCCCCACAGCAGTTTGAGCCCTCTGGAGTAAGCCAGGAATGGACGCAATTCATTTGCAAGCAGTGCCGTTGGGAAGGGAATGTGCCTTTCACCTCTGCTCATTCCCAGAGCATCAAACCGTGCTGGTTTCCTGTTTTGCAAACCCAGTTTTAATGGCACTAGTTTTAATTGCCTGGCATAGGATGAACTGGCAGATATTAACCAGGCCACGTCTGTTCAGAGGATACATGTAATAAATTGACTATTAAGTTAAGCAAGTTTTCGGCTTCAGCAGTGGAAGTGCCCATCTATCTTGCGTGGCTTTCTGCATGCTTCATTACCGCATGTAACCACAGCGAAAAAAAGAGGCTTTATCCTTTATAATTAGATAATAAGTTCCCTGAGATACACATTAGTGCTGCCAAGCACCTGATGCTCTGCCACAGCACGGAGTCACCCACTTCCAGCAGCTCCTAATGAAATTTACTACCAAGCCTCATATTAAACTAAGTTAACATCGCTTCATCTTCTGACTTGACAGAGTTATGTATGAGGCACTCCAGGATCCATCAGCTGGGATTTAAGCACTGTAAAGGGAGTGAGCCGTGCCACAATGGGTGAGGGCTGTGCAAGGTGATGCTGCCCTTATTTCCCCATCCCCTTATTAGTGTTGATACCCTGAAGGGACTGAGTGTTTTGGGTTTTTTAGCTAACCTTGGGCTGGTTTTGCCTTGCTTAATACAGATAACAGCAGTTAATAATTAAGAAATGAGCTGTGACTTGTTTGAAGAGGGAGTAGAGCATGCAGCATGATTGCAGGCATTGTGTCACTGCAAATCAAAACTGCTTCCCTCTAATGATGTGGGCTGTAGAAAAGTGTCTGCTGGGTCCAAAAGTTGTCACAAATTGTCTATAAATCAACAACGATTTGACGCCGCATCATCATCCAGTCGTAGCATCTCTGTGCCATAATCCTGGTGTGCTCCTTCAGCCAAGGGGAAAAGGGAGTTTGTTCTCTTCCAAGTTTTCTCCAGGTTCTTAAGGGAGGCTGGAGATGCATGGATGTCGCAGGGAGTTTTTGTAAATGAACAACTCATCTGGCTTTGGATCTGGGGCTTCATCCATCTCCCCCTTCCCTTCTCCCTCGCTTCTTTGTCTCGATAACAGAATGTTGAAGCCCCAGTGCCTGCCAGAGCCTTGAATAAGCCAAAGGCAGGAGAAATGATGGAGCTGCCATCACATTTCCCTCTTTTTACTCAATAAGCTTCATAATCTCTGTATCGCACACAGACAGGAGGAGCAGGGGGAGCTTTATGAGCTGGTTAGAGCAGGGAACTCCATCACCAGCCGTGACTATTATTATAAAATATTCTGGAAGTTAACTCAATAAAAAAACTAATAATGAGAGGAACTATCTCTGCCTTTGTTTATAGCTTCTTTAAGTGTATAAATGAGCACAAGGTGATTAATGAGGGTGATCTGAGAGGGAAAGATTTGCATGCACGGTGCTTGAATTATTTCCTTATTGCATGTGCTTCCCGGTCCTTCTGTTTATTGTGCTGCTCGATGCTATTTAATACCGAATGACTAAAGTTATGAGATCCTATTTATTCCACCTGACATTGTCCCCTCTGCCAGCTCAGCCCCTGGGACAGATAGCGCATGCACAATGAATTCAGAAAATATATTAAAAAGCAATTATAAACTCCCTGCCTTCAGTGTTCTGGCCTTATTCTTCACAGAGAATTAGCATAATGTCTACAGGCTTGCATGGAGTTGTCAAAACACGATGAGTCTCTATCCTACGTTCAGGGGCTGACGGATTTAGGTGTTAAAGGTTGATGATGGTGCATTCATATACTCTTCCTCTGGCTCCTGGTAAATGTTACTGGTTGCCAGTAACACGTTTCCCCCAATACCACCCACCCCAGGAGATGTGATTTTGCCAGCTCAGCACACGTTTCTTGTATTAAGCGATGTCCTTTGCTCTTCTCACCATGGTGGCTCCCATATTAGAGTTTCATTATGTTCCTGGACTGCTTTCCCCACCATTTTCTGGTTTATACACTTATAAATGCCTCTCTGAGGGACAGGGAAGATGTCAGAGTGAGCCATTCTGATATGATGGGTACTTTTTCTTGCCTCTCACACCCTGTGGGATAAAATCCCATTGACTATGAGCTCTTAAACCAGATATTGGCTGTGCTCTCAGCCAGGAGGGTAATGCTGCGGTGGTTCAACACCAAGCCATGGGTCTAGCACCATTTAACCTGATCAGTCCAGGCCATCAAATGGTAAAACCAGACAATTTAGGGGCTTTTTGAAATGGCAACAGCACCTCAGGTAGTGTGAGTGTAATTTGGGGTTAAAATGGCACTGAAACTGGTGTGTCTCACTGCTTTAAAACTGAAGAAAACTGGCAAAGCCATCACAAAATCAGTGCAACTTTGCCAGGTTGCACTGGAATAAACCTTCTCACCTGGCTATTGGGCTGGCTTATTATTTATGGCTTCCCTTTTGCATAATAAAACACAGATAGGTTGCAAATGCGAGGCGGTGTTGAACCAGCTGGCACCATGTGTCTCCATCTAATTATATACAGTCTTTTGGGTTTCCTTCCAGCTCCATCATCATTCTCTCCCACAAACCTGGTGCAGGAATTTAACTCACTCCCGGCACAAAACGTTACATCTCCATTAGAAGGGAGGGTGTGCTCAAATAAATGAGTATTTCAGGAAGTACTTGGAGGCTTTCATAGCCTCTCTGTACCCAGAAACTGTTTATCATCAAGCGCCTTAATACAGAACAATTTGTATACCTCAAAAATACATTTATTCTGCAAATTGTTTATAGAAAGCCAACAGAAGGAAATGGGCTTTGCTGCTACGGAATTCATTAGGAGCAGACTCCTTGATTGCTTTTATTCTGCCTAACCTCCTATTGTATATTTTGTTCACTTGGAATATTTTGTAGACCTGTGTTGACCTGGGTGGATTCTGCCCTGCGGGTTTCAGGGGCATTTAGGCGAGCAAAATCAGCCCCCGTTGGAGACAAATCAGATGTTTTCATTGCTTTTTACCCCACATACTGGTTTTGTTTGAATGGGTAAGAAATGCAATGATCTTGTTTATCTCATCTTGGACTGCTCTGAGTGGTTGCAGAAAAAGCTCTGCTGCCCCCCAGGCTTCCCACATAAGGGATGGGGGTGGTGGTTGCTGGTGCTGACCTGCTGGTCATGCTGTTGGTGATGCAGTCCAGGGTGTTGATAGGTTTGGGGCTGCAGGTTTTCTTCTCCTTCTTCATTCAAATCCTGGACTGTTCCTTTAGGTCTGGGGCATTTGTTGAGGTTGAGCAAGGCAGTCTTGGTGTAAGCAAACTCCTTATTTCATGCATCCTGTGTTCAGGGTGAGACATAGCTAGAGTTCCACATTCTATCCAGCTGTGGAACAGCTGGAGGATGCATGCATCTTTTTCCTTCTATATCTCCTTTTCTTCACTCTTCGCATGCTGGGGGCAGGAGGGAGAAAAAGGATGGATCCACCCTGAAGCTGTGGTCGTGATTTCTGGCGAGGAGAGACCAAACTTTGGGCTCAGCTTGACTTCAAAGGCAAGCGTCGAGCCTTAAGATATTCCTTTTAGTAATTCATGTACAGCTGCATTAGTTAGGGGCTTCACAGTGTTTTATCCACTTGTCACAATTAGACATTATTATTATTACTGAAAACAGAGATGGCTGGAAGATAATAATTCTTTATGAACCTCCCGTCACAATTAATGTAGACTCCATACTTGCCCATTTGCAGAGTTTTAAGCTAATCGTTCCTTATATGTGTTTCAAGCCTTTAGTGAAGTACAAATAATTTGAACTAATTAGCTTATTAAAAGAAGGGAATGAAAACAAATGGCACATGAATGAATTGTGGGATTTCGGGTGGAATTAATATCTCACTAATACATGTGGATTTGGTAAATTCATTATGCATTCATAATCAGACCTGATGAATCACCTAGCTAATTCAGGAGTAATTAGGCATGAACTAGTGACACTTATTTTAAAGTGTGACTGAAATAGTTGGCTTTATCCTAAGGGCTCAGTTGTGATCCCTGAGGCCTTGTAAAACTGGCCAGCGTTAAACACTGAGACCCGCTGTGATTTATGGCTGTGCTTAAGGAGCTCTGATGTGAGGGCCTCCAAGCTTCCAGCCCAGTGGGAATCTGACAGGCCATTGCACCCCAGCTTTGGGAATAGCAGCCTTCAAGGCTGGTTACACCAAGAGATCCCTCCTGGGAGGTATGTGCAGACCCCCCAGAATAAACATGTGCCTTGTGACTGGCTAGTTTTTCACTGCTTCGCAGCTGGAGTGCATTAATAATGCTCATAATGATTTAGTTTTGCTTTGCCACAATGGCTTGTGCAGCACAGCATCCTCCTCAGCCAGCATCCCCCTGAATGAGGTGCTGATGCAGAAGGAAAGCAGCCTGCTGGCCCAAATGGCCTCTAAGAGGGAGATGCACTTGGAGAGCACAGGGATTGACAGGCATATGAGGGAAATAGCAAGTTTTGGAGGTGTCGAGGGGGAGCTGGGGGAGGCCTCTCTGGGCTTTACAGGTGGTGGGAGGGATGGAAGAAAGCACCAAGGTGTAACAGAAGGGTGATCAAAAGTGTTGCATAAGGAAGACGAGGAGCTGGGCACCATCATGAGGAGGGCAGCATGGTGGTGATGTTTGCACTAGGATTCAGGCTGGACACAGGCAAGGCGAGTTTGCATTTGCAAAGGTCAGAGGAAAGGATGTTGTGGTAACAAGGGAGGAAAGGCTTAGAGCCTGGATTAGGGCTTCAGCCAGAAAGTGGAGAAGGGCAAAGGATGGTGCAGGAAGGCTCTGCAGGGCAAGGACTGGCATGAAGATGGTGCCTGGGTTGTAATGGGGTGACACTGAGCATGGGGATGGTGAGATGGTCCAAATGAGCTCTGCAGCAGATGGGATGGGCTTGACCTGATGGTAGGGCATCTCTGAGGCTTCTGCTCAGCCAGGTGGGAAGGTGCCGCTGCGCTCTCTGCACCAGGTATCTTCCCCTCACTAAGCTGAACCTCTGCTGCAGATCTGAGATTTGTCTGCCTCCAGGTACCAAATCTGTGTTTGCAGATAAGATTATCCGGGGATTAATTGTAGAGGGAGAAGAGAAATGTAGATTAGTCATCCCTTGAGAGCAGACATAGATCAACAGCATTTAGAATTACCTTTGGGTGTTTAACAGCCATGGATCACCAGAGTACCTGAACACCTACCATGTAAAATCAACAGTCTGGTTAATTATGAAAAATAATTCATGTCACTCCAGTCTAAACCCACTAAAATCACTGCATTCTTTCCAGAGGCAGCTTTATAGCTCCTTTGCTCACCCCAGAGCTGGGGCCCAGCAGAATTCTTCTTTCCAGTTCTTTGAGTCATAGAATCCCAGACTGGTTTGGGTTGGAAAGGACCTTAAATTTCATCCAGTTCCAGCCCCCTGTCATGGGCAGGGACTCCTTCCACTAGGGCAGGTTGCTCCAAGCCCCTGTGTCCAACCTGGCCTTGAACACTGCCAGGGATGGGGCAGCCACAGCTTCTCTGGTTGTGTTGTAGCATTCTGCAGTAGTGTATTGATTAGCCAATCACTCTGAACTTTAGGACTGTGCCTACAAGGTAATTCAATTATCTGCCTTTGTGTAAATCGTAGTTTTATTTACTCTGGATTCTACTATATAAAATTCTGCAGGCTCACAGTGTGTTCTGTGTCTTATTAGTACTTAACTTTGGTGCTAATTTTCAATACTCCATCACCATGAAGTATTAAGTAATTGCTACTGTTTATTCTTTGTGATTGCACTGCACTTTGGGTCTGCACACAGCATCCCAAGTACCTAGCCAAGAGCAGAGCGTGTCCCATCCGCTGCTCCATGGATCCAGGATGTGAGCACAAGCTCTTGGCGTGCATGGAATGTGATTTCTCACTTTGTTTCACAACCCTTTCACCTTTTGCACCTTGAAGCTCAGAAATACCCCTCTATACACAAGCCAAACAGACAAGCAAGGCAGTGTTGATGCTTTCCAGAGACACATTTTACCTGTTAGCAAACTGAGTGCTTTGCTGGCCGGATCCTCAGCTGGCAGGAGCTAGGCCCATCATGCTGGTGGCGGGGGGCTCATGCCAAATTACACCACCTGAGGCTTTGGCCGCTGCTCGCAGCCAGCTCAGTCTTGCAACTATCAATAGTCTGCTGCATCCCAGCATGAAATGCCCTGCTTCGGTTCCACACCAACGCCAGTCTTCTAAAGGAAAGCAGATCTTCTTTCCACCCCATTGTATTTTGATAATTTAGTTCCATTCTGTATGTCAAATCACATTATATATTCACACCAACGGAGGAGCTATTTTTTTCCTTTATTAATATTAAGACATTTGTTTGTCATTTTTTAACAAAAGTGAAAAGGAATCAAAACCTCATTTTCTGGGAAAGCAGTGTACTTGGCGTGTGTGTGCCACTGCAGCTGTCTCTCTGTGTGCTGCCTTGGATTCTTCTGCAGTCTGTCCTCCAATTTCCAATGAGATTTTATGGGTTGTGCTGTTCTCCATCTTGCACTGACTCAAAGATGCTCAACTTGCACATGGTGCCCAGGAGTGTCTCAGCTGATAAACCTTTGTGATCCCAGTTTGCTTCCCTCTTGCAAGACTGATAGTGCCAGTGAAGTGCAACCATCCCCATCATCGCAGACTGGTTTGGGTTGGAGGGGACCTTAAAGCTCATCCAGTTCCACAGGCAGGAACACTTTCCACTAGAGCAGGTTGCTCCAAGCCCCGTCCAACCTGGCCTTGAGCACTGTCAGGCATGGGAGATCTATTGGCATTTCCCCTCCCTTTGTGTTTTATTTTCCCCTGTTCGCTTTCAGTGGAGGATGAGAAAACAAACCAGAAATCCCAAAGAGTTGGCAATTGTTTGAGGAGGCCAATGGAGTGGAACCACGCATTTGGGCAGGTGCTGATGTGGGCATTGCACAGCAGGATAAATGCAAAGCATGTCCAGAAAGGAAAGATCTTTCAGAAAAGCCAGCAATGGGAGTGTTGGGTGCTGCTGAGTGTGGAAGTAAGGGATATCATGAAAGTGACCCTTTTGGGGTTTGGCTAAAATGAATGATATTGTTGAAGCTGCACTGAAGTGGCTGGATTTTAAGGATTTTCTTGTGGTGCTGCCTGAATTAAACTTCCCATTAAATTTAGGTAAATTTCAGAACAAACCATCATTTCAAACATGAAGAAAAGAAAATCCTAATGGTTTGCTTTGAGAAAGCAGAGAGAAAACCTTCCTAATTTTCCCATAGCAAAAGAGTGAGTGTTTCCAATTAGAAGTGTTTCAAGCTGGTTGACAACAATTTGGGGGCATTATCTGACTCTTCAGTTTTCCGCAAATGAGGTTTCTGATTGGAAGGAGCTCACCCATCTGTAAGAGAGTGTCCTATATACAGGACTAATAACGTCAGCATGAATAATTCATCGCTCTTTATTACACAGAAAGGTGTGTGTGGAGTGTGAGGCACATGCAGTTTCATCAAAGCAAAGCACATTCAGTTAAAAAAGCATCACTTCTCCTGAGTGTTTGTGTTAAGACTCTGCCTTGTGGATTAACTCCCGCCCAGCAAACCAGCCTCCAAACTCGACTTTTGTTTGTCTCTACCCGACCTGAGGGGAGATTATTAATATCATGTAACATTCAGTTAATAGGTCAGATGTGAGACTTTATTACAGAGCTAGGATAAATTGCTTCTCCGGTAGCACGTAGCTTGACCTTCACAGACTTCAGAGCTCAGTATTCAGCCTTCATACATCCAGCCTTAATTACTGTGTGCACGGGCATTAGCACTGCCACGAAAGGTCCGAGTTCATTTCGCTGGACCCTGCTTTGCATCATCACTTTGCACACTCTAAAGCCAGGAAAGGACACAGCAAAGTCTTTTTTAAGGGGGGGGTTTGTTCATGTCTAGTGTCAATTTTAGTTGGTTTTCATTCAGAGGTGGGGTCTGTGGGATTGAGGGAATACAGTTCCTTGCTGCCTTGTTGACCCGGGTTTTGGAGGGGCTTTTGCAGGGACTTTTCTCACTGCTTCCTAGGAACAAAGCAGTGACTGCACAAAGGAGCTGCAAAGTGAGGGCTGGTTTTACTCCAAAAGCCCAGTGAAGATGGGGGAACATCCAACTCAAACCGTTCTATAATTTCATCATTTGCACAGGAGGCTTTTCCTTCTCTTGGGAACTGCTGGGGTTAATCACAGTGGTATCGCTAATTGAGGATGGATGAGAACAGGGGTGGTTGTTGGGTGAGAAATGTGGGTATGGAGACAGATCTGATGCCCCTTCCCTAGTCCAGCAGTATGCACAGAGGGAAGACAGGGGGTCCTTTGAGAGCCCTTCCCTGGAAATGCCTCTTTTCAGTTGTACTGAATTCCACTTGTTTCACTGGGAGAAAGTCAATGGCCTTCATTACAAGTCAGAGCAAGTGACATAATTCTCCTTCTGCGCTTTCAAATCTATGAACACACGAACTTAATATTAGCAACACAGATAAAACAGCATTTTAACGCAGTATTTATCACCGCGCTCTCCCAGGAGAAAATCTATCAGAGCTTTAAATCTCAAGCTCTCCCATTCTTCTCGAGCAACAAGATCAATTCATTAATATTTGGAAAGCTTTCAGTGTTATTAATCATGTTATTATTTTATTTATGTACCTCTTAGTATGAAAAAACAGGCAAAGCAAGGCCAGTCTCACGGACTGAGTTTCTTTAACTCAGGGGAGAATGTAGGGGAGAAGAATGGGAACAGTTTTATTGGGTGAAAAAAAGGGACTTTGTGCTCATATTTTGTGTGGCAGATTTAAAAGGTGTTGCAAGTCATCTAAAGGCTCTGAAGGGTTGCAGGCTAATTGTCTTATCATTATGAATTCGCTTTGTATCCGTGGTCACAGCACAGATCCTAATGAATTTATTTAGTATTCATGCAGACATCACAGCACCTTCCTTCCACAGGCAGCATGTTGCAATATAATCAGCACCTCCATCACTGGGGAGGTGGTCTGGGAGATGGTCTTAGCCCAGGCTGGAGTAGATGGACCATACGAATTATTAAAGCACACTATTAATCAACCAAGCAGAGAGGTCAACCCCACTAAATGAGTTTAGCTCCTTCCCTGGGTCTATCTCATAAGAGTACCCACGGCTCGAAAAGAAGTTTGTAATTGACTGATGCAGACAGATGAGTTTGGGAAGAGGTGATTGATGTCAGCAATAGATTTGAGCGCAATCAGCCTGCCCGAGAATACTAATTTCACAGCCTTTAGCAGCTCAGACCTGCTGCTCAAGTACGCTTTGGGTAAATAGATCAGGTTGCTGATGTCCAACCCCAGCTATCACCCTGGGCTTCTACGTTTCCGTGCCTTCTGAAGCAGTAAAGGATC
This sequence comes from Bolborhynchus lineola, assembly GCA_025448015.1. NCBI lineage: Eukaryota > Metazoa > Chordata > Aves > Psittaciformes > Psittacidae > Bolborhynchus > Bolborhynchus lineola. The sequence continues at coordinate 136,747 of JAOEHX010052130.1, read as the reverse complement.
AGAAGTTGCAAAGCCTGTTGTGTGGGCATTAAGCTGTGCTTTAGCTCTTAAGATCTAGATGCCTCTGTGCTTTTCAGTATGTACTTACCTTTAAGCTTGCGAGTAGTTGGGCTGATCTTGGGAGGTATAATCCGTGCCGAAATGTCAGGAACGTGTGAGGACTATGCTGAATCAGGCCAGACGCAGGACCTGGGAAGCTGGAGGCAGTGGGGCCTGCAAGCTTAAGGGATTTAGATAGACTTGTGCAGAATAACAGCCTTCTCTGCGCTTTGGTCATGGGATGACTTTTACTAAACTGCACACTCAAATGGCAGAGAGACAAACTCCAGGATTATCACTGAGGTTGTTATCAGTAGCAGGACATAAACTGTTGATGTTTGCCATGAAATAGGGCTGTGAGCAGCAACCTCCTGGTCACTGGAACTTCAGTGGTTGAGCTTCTGATCCTCAGGGGCTGCCACCCTCTCTAGGTCACAGCATCTTCACCAGGCTTGGGAAAGGTCTGGAAAATCAGGGTGGGTCAACTGAAAAAAAGCCCTCTGCTTCCTGGGGACTGGGAAGGGCTGAACGGCAGTGGAGGACAGAATAACATGTTTCATCACTCTCATGCTTTTCATAACCACAGCAATAACTCGGACAAATTCACTGTTTAGTTGCTTCTCTGCAAGAGCAAAATTAAGTGCTGGTGATTCTTCAGCTCGAGGAGTAGTGTAAAGGAGCCTTTTCCCTTCCTATTTTCTAGATAATTAGATTAATGGCACACTCTGGGTGAGTTTTAATGCATAAAGGCTGCATTAGATCACTGTAATTCATTGCTTTACCCGCTGAAGTGCTCAGAGCCTGGGATGTGTGTGGGTAAGTTCAGGGCAGTAGCCTGTCTTCATTGAATAGAGCGGCAAAGGTCTCTATACAGCAATCACTAGAAGATGCAGAGTTGCCACAGGCAATGCCTACGTGAGCTAAAACTTTACCAAGAGGATTTATTGCCCTGATGGTGTGGTGAAAAAACACATTCAGGAGGCACCAGTGTGAAACCTGAGATGGGGACAGCACTGAAGCTCTTGGGTTTGCTTTTCTCCTTGTAAAAAAGTGAGTAGTGAAGCCTCCAGCATGGAGTGGGGATTTCAGAGTTAACTACTCACTCCCCTTTCAGTCTGGTGCTTGTCCTCTTTGGGAAATCTCTGCCTCTAACTGCATCCAGTCTGAAGCCAAACAGTGCAGAGGCACCTCTTGATATCCGAGTTATCAGAAAGCTGGTGTGTAGAGAAGCCACATCTGAAGATGTATGTAACACCACTTTTTTTCCACCCTATAAGTACAGGAGGTTGATAATTGGCATTGACTGACGCCAGGAGTCAGAACAGATCTTTTCTTTGTAGCAGGATGTTAATGGCGGGGTGTCTTTGCTGGTTGTTACCTGGGGTGGAAGCAAACTCCTTGGTGCTATTTCGGTCTCTAATTTAGCTCAAATCGGAGTTTGTTTTTGGATCAATTCTCACTTACAGCCAATGGATGCATCCAGTGTTTCCCCTGAACCTTACGTTGTTTGGAAATGCCTCATTTCTCTGCAGGAGTGCAGAAAGGCGGGATGGATCCACAGGGATAATAGCAAGGTTTGAGGCACAGGGGAACAGATCTTCCCCAGCCTGTTGCGCTTTCAGAGTTGCATCTTGCCCCTCCCTCATGCAAAACCCCGGCTGCTGTGCCTGAGTGATGAGCAGTGTCACACTGAGCTGCCTTCGTCTGTCCACAGCCTGTGAAAACCCGGTTTATGGCTCTGTTGCCTGTGATAATGGCCTCGCTGAGCAGCATCAATTGGAGCAGTGGCTGTCAGGGGAGACGAGCATTTTTATTTCTCTATCAACTACTTCGTTGCTAACCTTCGGCTGACATGGGATCTTGGAATCATGCGGGTGGGTAATGCCTGTATTGCTGTTGGCTCGTTTCTTCTCCTCTCTGTATCCTGTCTTGGGGCTGGGGTTGGGATGACCCTGGAACGACAGGCACAAGCTGTCAGGCATTGATAGCAACGTGACAAGCTGTCCCATGCACTCGCTTTCCCTTTGGCAGTGTGTTTCATTGGTGAGCTGACCCGTCTAGGACATAAGGCCCCATCCCTGGCAGGGTTCAAGGCCAGGGTGGACAGGGCTTTGAGCAACCTGCTCTAGTGGAAGGTGTCCCTACCCATGGCAGGGGGCTGGAGCTGGATGAACTTTAAGGTCCCTTCAACCCAAACCATCCTGTGTTTCTATGATAACTACCTGCTCTAAGTGCCAGTGACATTTTCCATCCCCTACTCTGTTCTTCTCTCCAGCTCGGCAGCAGGACAGATCCCTTCTGCCTCTTCGGCCCACTCCAAGCTCTTGAATGATCTGCATTCCCTCCAAGCTTATCTCCACCTAAAGGGGATGGTTCTACCTTCATCTCTGCACCTCTTTAGCTCATCACTCTTTATGCCCTGTCTTCCTCTCTGGCAGGATATGAAAAAGCCTCAAAAATCAAATCACATTTAAAGGCATCCACCAAGAGAGGATTATTCCTTTTTTTAATCCTCCTTCCCCTCCTCTCCTCCTTGAAATGAAGTTTCTTACACTGCTCATTAGATGATAAGTGAATATAGAAAAACCTTTGAGCGAAGGTAATTCCTGGCGTGCAGAGGAGGGCTGTGGTGCTGGCTACACGTTTATGAATGCAAACGAGTCCGGGCATCCTGTGGGGATGCTTTGTCAGTCCTTTTATCTCCCAAACCAAAGTTCAAACCGACTTCCTGAGTCAAGAACCATAAAATTATTCGACTGAAAGGATTCTCAAATGCCATCTGTGGAGGGGAAGGGGGAGACCTTCATTTATCAGCCTCTGAACTGGTCTGTGCATGCGCAGGGGAAATGAAGGAGCCCCTCATTACCAGGGTCCTATTCAGCTTCGTGCTGCTTCCCTATAATTGATGGAATACATTATGTTCCAACAGGGAAGATCCTGGTGACTCAAATGGAAATCCATAATAATAATAATAACCCAGTGTACTTCAGTAGCCCGATTCATCTCCGGATCTCAAAGTAGTTTTGAGACAGTTAACCAAGGGCCACAGGAACCCCTGCGAAACCAGGAAGCCTTTGCCATAAAATAGGCAAATCAAATGTGAGTTGTTACTTGAGGGTTGTCCCTTCATCTGAGCATTGTGGGCACCCCGAATCCGTGTAGTGTGGGAGCAGCTGTAACTCCAGTAGATTGGTCTGTTTGTGCGTATGGGCTGACATTGAAGTTGGGGGTATGTACGGCGTGCCAACACAACATGGACGTGGGCTGAAGCTGCCCAGTTGCCTCGCCAAGTTTGCTGGGGGTATTTTGGGAAGTTTTTCCAGGATCTGCCATTAAAGAGCTGCAGATGTGTAGGCCTGGGAAATGATGCCAGAGAAAGAGAAATACAGCTGGTGTGACTGCCAGCACATCTGTCCCCGTTACTTCCCACCAAGGAGAAACACCACCACATTGCCAGCGCTTTCCTTGTTTCAAGCCTCTCTGCCAAGTATTAAGAACTTTTTGGAGGTTTGGATTTAATTACAGCATAGTGAATAGTCTGATTTACAGGCAGTTGGCTGGATTATCTGCAGTGGTGTTGGGCCTATAGCCCTGCATAGCCCTGTGTGCTGTACTTCTGATGCCTTTTTAGCTGAGTACCAGACATCTTTGCTCACACCGTGCAGTTATGATCTAAATCCCACTGGTGTCAATGCAACTCTCAAGCCCAGCTCCTGAATATGGGTCACCTGGAGCAGATGGGAACATTATGAGCGTTGAGAGCTCAGGGTCTGCTCCCTTCTAATCCTTGGTTATTTGTACTGCCAAGCAGGATGCAGCCAGGGTTCAATCCAAAACAAAGCTGAGAGGTCCATGCTGTTTTGACAATGAAGGGCCAGTGTGGAGCAGGAACCAGAGGATACTCCTCTTCTGTCCAGCCAGTCTCTTCCACCATCTTCCAGCACTGCCTAAAGGTGTAAGGATCCTGTTTAATTAAGTAATGAGAATTGAATATGATAGCTACAAGCATCAGCTAATTAAAAGGAGGGAAACTGCAAATGAGAAGTGCCATGAATTCAGTAAAAATCAATCATATTAGAGCAGTTCATCATCCCCTCAAATGGGCCTCATCTCCTCCCTTCTTCTCACAGCTTAACCCTTTGTACCATCAGATGTTGTTTGGTGTCAGGGGAGGAAGCTGTGGGAGAAAGCAGGACTTGGTGCTCCAAAAGCATGTGGGCACCCTGGTGCTTGAATCTTGCCAGGAGCATGGCTGGCCCCATGCTTTCCTTTCTCCTCTGCAGGTACTTGTCTGACTACAGGCAGGACTCTTCTTCCGTTGACTCTCCACCGAAGAGTACCAAGGCAGCACCCACCAGAAGAGGAGAAAGAAAAATCCCACTTAATCAAAGAGAATATTAAAGCTGAGCTTTTTGTACAGCAACAGTCCTCAGAGTGAGAAATCCCCTCTGTCAGTGGGGGGATGAGTAAGGGAGAGGGAGAGAGATGAAAAAGCATCAGAGTTTTAATTAAAAAGCTGCATCCTGCCTTTGGTTGCAGCTTCTTTCTGCCCCCCTTCAGTAGGCTTCACCCTTTAAATGCCTGTTAACAAAGATGTGTGAATTCCACCGATGTGGTGCATGCATTTGCTTGAAGAAGCCCCATTTGTCTGTGGGTTGGGATGGCGGATGCTTGCTGGGCCAGGAGGAAGCAGAAATGGCTGTCTCAGAGGGAAAAGCATCCCAAACCTAGTGATTTTCCTGTTGGATTCAGTGTCAGACTGACTGCTGGACTTTCAAACTAATTTGGCTACCTGAGACTTATTAGGGTCTATCTGACCTGATGTATACCTCCACTGGAGCTTTAGGGCTGCTTCATTTTTCATAGAATCCCAGACTGGTTTGTTTTGGAAGGGACCTTAAAGGTCATTCAGTTCCAGCCCCCTGCCACAGGCAGGGACACCTTCCACTAGAGCAGGGTGCTCCAAGCCCCAGCTCATCTCAGTCTCCCCTCTGTCAGTTGAAAGCCATTCCCTCTTGGCCTGTCCCTAAAAGCCCTCTTCAGAAGGGTTTCAGAGGGCTCTGAAAGTCAGCCAAGTGCCACAATCCCAAAGCCCTCTTCATATGAGAAGTGCCACGGGGCCTTTCAAGGCCACCAGTCCATGCATTAGTTTCAATTTGAGTGCTAATGATCCCTTCCAAATTGGGCTGCATATAAACGCGCTGTTTTCACCCCAAGGAAACCAGGTGCACTTTAGGATCCAAGACACAAAGACAGCCTATAATAGAGTTAAAAAATTAAATTGTTCATTCCCTGCATATTCCCCCCTTTTTGGCTGCGTTTCTCAGGTTGTGATGCTAGGCTAGGGAGGGGCACGAGGCATCTTGAGCTGGGGGCCAGCAGCTGGGCTGTGTACAGCCACAGCTTCCAGCAGCATTAAATGTTTAATCCTAAGAAGAGCTGAGGGGACAGGACACCTGGGCTGGATGCTCATACTTGCCAAGCTGTCTTGCCTAATAATTATCAGAGAGGCAGGAGTCAGGGTGCACGAGTTCAGTTCCTGGATGCATCAAGCCTATTCCCTTTGTGCCTGACTCTGGGGACCAAAACTCTGAGCCTCCCAGATGATGGGTGACCTTGAGCCAGGTTCCTCTTCCCATTGGAGACGTTTTCCCCATCCCTTGTGCAGGGCTGCTGGGGGACCTACACTCATTTCTGTTTACAAAGCACTTGGCTGCCTTTCCTTTAAAACCCAGCTGCTGAACGAGCGCAGGATGCCCTATGCAAGATGAGGATGAGATGTTAAAACTCACCTTCCTCTTCTACCCCGCCCTTGTATTAGGAACCCAGGTGGCCACTGTGGTCAAAGCCACCATCACCTTGCAATCCTGAATGTAGGACCATGTCCTGTCCTATTTTCCTGAAGTAAAATCAGCAATATTACAACTTGCTGCTTCACCAGGTGGCTCCTGTCCCTATGCAGGGTCCCTGTGACAGCTGCTGGAAGCATGTTACTGCAGCCAACTTCTGGACCTGACAAGATGCGTTAATTGGGATGTGATGTACCATGATATGACACGTGGAAAGCACAGCAGAGTTGGCAGTGTCACTCACAGAGGAGTGGGGGCATGCACACTGCTGTTAATTACAGGGAAGCAATGTGGTTTATAGGGTGTGGTTTGCTCACGGTCTGTGCATGTTATCCTCAGGCTTGTCCAGAGGGACCCTCCCTGCCTGGGTGCAAACTCAGTCCTTGGGTTTCTGCTTTCTGTCTTTCCTGAAGGAACGATAAAGCCAAGACACAGGCTTATGGGGTGACCTTGCCATCAAACAGACATGGGTGTCTTCTTTAGGTCCAGTGTCTCTTGAGGTGGGAGGGTTTGGGTTACGGTATTGCCATTGCATCCTCTGCCCTCTTTTGTTGCAGCTATAAAACCCTGGGTCTTGTCCTGATGCAGTATTTGTCTCCGTGACTGGGTAACAAAGTGCTTCTGAATTGATGGAAGTTATTTCCCAGTATGCCCCAGACTACACATGTGGGCCCAGTTAGACAGGTGAATGGCATAGTTTGCACGTTGTTGTTGTACTGTAATTGTCATTGCTCTACAAGGAGCTTCAGATGTATCTCAAGTGGAAATAATAACCTTAGTTTTATAGGGAAGCAGAAATACATACCCAGGCCTAATTCCATACAAGGGCAGAACCACTTTCCCCACGTACCACAAGTGTGATTGCTTTTTCCAGCTCCAAGGGAGCCTTTCTTCAGCAAATGATACATATTTCCATTTCCGTGCAATGGGCTTCAGGGAAAAGGCAAAAGAAAGGCCCAAGTTTTCGTAAGTCATCAGTGAAATCTCTCCGGGGTGTAGTGCTTGGCCTGTCTTCATGTGTCTAGTGTTAGCACTTCAGAAGCAGGAGACCCTGGAAAGGGTCCTAGTTCTCTGTCTCATCTGCCTTTCTATGGAAGAGCCCCAAGGAAACCCGTGCAGTGCCTTGGTTAGAAACCGTGCATGTGCATGTGAAAGTGTAATTAATGATTCTGGTTCTAGAAAGTGCTTATAGGAAGCACTGTCCCAAGAAGTTTGGAGATGCTTTCTCAGTGAGATTAGTGATTATTCATGTGCTGGATTCATGTTTGGAAGAATTAAGGAGAGAGATTCTTTGATTTTCCCTGGCTTTGGTGTCAGTTCTCTCCTTCATCTTTGTCCTTTTCCTAACCATGGTCCGTCTCTTCTGCATCCTACACTGTCCCCATTCCCTACCTCTCCACCTATCATGGTTCATCTTCCTTCAGACAAAAACAGAGGATGGTGATGGCTTGGATGTCCTTCTTTCATTGCCAATGGATTCTAAAGGAAAAAATAAAGGACCCTCATGATTTGGGGTAGGAAATAAACTGTTGGGGGGGAGAGAGAAAAAGTATTTCTCAACATAATGAAAACATAAATGGACAAGATAATTATCTTTATAAGGGCTTGGATCCATGACAATACATCTCGTTTTATAAAGCCCATTAGAGTTGGAATTTTATGCAAAGTACTCCCAAGAACTCTAAAAATATAAGGCAATAGAGTCGAAGCAATGGGGATTATGAAAGGGGGGAGTGTTATATTAGAGGCAATAAACCCTGGAAGAACTAGGAAAACAATATTCTAGTAAAACCATAATAAATGACTGTGGTTTAATCACTTGGTAAAAAACGAAGATATTTCTGCAGGTTTTATAGTGCCACTAAAAAATAACAATAACCCCAAAGTCTTGCACTGTAAGGATTCAGCCAAGATGCGTTTTCTGGTGACGGAATCACACATAAGTGTCATTTTAGCAATTTCCTGTTTTAAATAATAGTATATTATTTTCTGCATGGATCCACTTTTTCAACCTCTGCTTTTAAGATATCATTTGCCATTAGATGGTTTTTCCTCCCATTCCCTACTCAGCATACCCTTGAGCCTTTGAACATACAAAATGATATTATTTTGAGCAATCTTTCCTACCGCAGCAAAAACCAGGGAAACTCCTGGAGGGTCTCAATTTTAATGATGGTCTTTCATGTGCTTGGACCCTAATTGCAAGGTATTGTGTGGGTGGTTTAGGAAACAGATGCACATTTTTCAGGACTTTCTCGTTACCTATTAAATAGTTGGAATCCAAAGAGTGGCTGTTCTTTCTCCTCCTCCCCACCCCCAACAGGTTCTGATGTGTTATATGAAAATGAAGTGCTTTAATTTAATATCCTTTCCTTTCTTCTGAATAGCTCTTATGCTGCTGAATGAAACCCAGCTCTCATCTCCTTTTTAAGTAGGCGGGTTAAGTGCAGGCCCAAATCACGTGCCAGCCCCTGCATCAGGCAAAAATGGGGCAAAACCAATGTGTCCATAGAAGTAAACGCCTCAATCACCATCTCAGGAGCTTTTTCCAGTCCCTACTGCAGGGCTGGACATGGGGGTCAGATGTGGAATCCTGCTACATGACCCCTGTGGCAATGTGTGCTTCCCAATGCTGGGATGCTTGAGCTGATGTGGAGCTTTTGCAGTTGAGCATCTTTTTTCCCTTCCCATGGGACTGACATCTTTACGGGCAGACCTTCATGCCAGTCTCTTTAATTCCCCTGTAATACATCCTCAGCCTTCTGCACTTGCACCTTTGCAAGGAGAGCTGTGATCAAAAGCCCCCCACTGCAGTTTCTAAACAGCCTTTTAATGCTTAAAACAATCGTGGAGCATCACAGTGAGAAACTTCAAGTTGTGTTCATAGGGAAAACCAGACATGCAACTTGCTCCCTCTTACTCAGTTGGTGTCTCACAGCGAGCAGAAACTTGTGCTATGCATGGATTTAATCCTCCGGGTGACACCGGTGCTCTCGGGTGCTTTAGAGCTCCATCAAGGTGAATAGGAGTTGCAGTGTGGGAGCTCCTGCAATGGAGATTAATAACTCACCCAGCAGCTAACCTCAAGTCCTGTTGCAGAGTGAATGGGGTGGTTATTTGACGTGAATCGAGCGGCTCTTTGCTGCAAACCTCTCTTCTTGTTTATTAAACTTGTTTATTCTTCTGTGTAGAGAAGGACTTGGGGGGTTTGGGTGATGAGGAGCTCACTCCAACCTGCATTTGAGTCCAGAAATCACCCATGTCCAACCCCTTGGCACAGACAGGGACACTTTCCAGTAGACCAGGTTGCTCCAAGCCCTGCCAAACCTGGCCTGGGTCCCATCCCTGTGAGATGGGGTCAACCTGCCTCTGCCCATCAGGAAAAGCCCCTTCACCCCATGGCTGCCATCACCTGAAAGTCCCCAGAGCTGCGTAAAAAAGAGGGATGAGCATCATCTTTACGAGTTTCAGTCTCCTGCAATTGCACAGGGAAGGCTCTAAAATGCATCCCCTTAAAAGCTCAAGGCTCAGAAGGGAAATAGAAAGGAAGCACTTGAGTTTACTTGTTTTAAAACTGCTTGTGATCTATTTATTTTTTTCCTAAGCTGGTCCCATGAGGTGGGGCATAAATCATGGGTTTATTTGAATGCTCAGATTGGGAAATGCATCTTTCTCCTTGGAACCAGAAAGCAATGGATGCTTAAAGCTTGGAAAATCCCTTAAAACGGACTTCTCCACCTAATGAAGTGCTGCTTGTAGCGTCCGGAGCAGAGTCCAGCCACTGCAGTTCCTAAAATCAAACCTGTGAGGTTCCTTCCCTCCTTTAGCTGGTAGGGAAGGGAAATAAATATATAAAGGCTTGAATTAAAATTCTAAGGAAGTCATCCACAATAAATACGCAATATTTTGCCATGAAAGACCATAATAATATTTTTACTTTTCGCTCCCAATGTGATCAGACTACTTTACATTTTAACAAATGCATAGCTTGAAAGGGGAAAATAGCATTGCTTTGATACAGCAGAGATTATTTGATCAAATAACATATTAGAACTTTTCAGGACTGCATAATGGGGGGAAAATGTTTGTTCCTTTGCAGTATTCATCTATCTAATCGGCAATGATTGCAAACAAATAATTATATGCTGGAACAAATGGGGAAAATTAAGGTTATCTGGCACAGAACAGCACCAAAAAAAGTCCTGTAAGATAACAATGAGGCAGTAATGTATAGCAGAGTGGTTTGGAGATAATTGCATATCAATGGACTGATTGCAGAGCAGGTTGAGAAATTAAGACAGCTGATTGTGTGGCAGAGGAGGAGGACTCTGTCCTCGAAGTCACACAATGAAAACATCACTCAGTGATGAAAAGGGGGTGTGTGTGTTCTGTGGTTTATGTCATCATTTGGCCTTGTGTTCCCAGGGGTGCTCAGCCTCAATATAGCTTGTCAGGGACCATGCAGATAGACCTTGACAGGCTTGAGAGGTGGGCACCTGTGGACCTTACAAGGTTCAACAAGGCCAAGTGCAAAGTTCTCCCCCTTGGTTGGGTTCGAAGCACAAGCACAGGCTGGGCAGATATTGGGTTAACAGCAGCCCTGAGGAGAAAGACTGGGGGTGTTGGAGACAAGAACCAACCAAGGATGCATCACCTGGTACTGATGTGTGTTGAAGAGAAAGAGCCTGGACAATCCCACAAGACATAGCCAGCCACCTCTGCATCCCATGGGAAATTCCAGGGAGTGAAACACATCCAAAGTGTACTGATTCTGCTCATCTTTTCCACCGTCCATCCCCCTTTTCCGCATGCCATTCCCTGCACAGCACAGAGCAGTTCTGGCTCTGCCTTTGCAGCCTGCATTCCATAATTCACTTGGAATTCGAAGCTTTTTTCTTTTATGTAAGCCTGCCTTTAAGCTCTTGATGTAGCTCTTTTTCCATCTGTTTCTGCCGGGGCACCTTTTCTGTGCCCGGCCTAATGGCTTACTCTCGCTAGGAAGAGACTGTATATTAATATATTCATTATAATTCTTCTTTGCACCACTTCAGATCTTGTGAGGAATGTAATTGCTAAAGCAGATTTTAAGTTACATCATGATAACTGAGCAAGTTACGGGGGAGGTTACACTATCACTTTCCTTGGTAGTTTCAATCTCTGAAAGACCCCAATTGCACAGTGAAGGCGAATGCCACCCCAGCAGATTCACTATTAGCATTGTTGTTACTGGCATTATTAACTTAGTGCCTGGCAGTCCCAATTATGGGCTGCGATCCTCTAATGCTAGGGGGCTTGTTTCCCATGTAACTCCTTTTCCATCCATTGCAGGTCCTTTATCTCCAGCTAATTCCACATCCCAGAATCTCTCTCTTGCATCAGCCACGTGTTCCCAAGGAGAGTGTTTTCCTTTGCCTATCGCTCTTTCCCCAGAGGATGGTGTTTCCATGCAGATAATGTGCCCTGAGACATTTATTCCACTCCATTGCAGTGGAGTTATAGTCTCTGTGGGTTTAACACCTGCCTAAAATTAATCTTAATTTTGTGCTAGGGAGAGGAAACCGAGGGAAGTAGCTTCATTTTCACCCTCGGAGCGGCTTCCTACAGGTTCACAGTTAATGGGATTTGAACAAGGCAGCACGCCTGGTGCGGGGCTTTGCACCACCCCAGCCTTCACCAGGACCTTCTCCTATGCTGACCCTTTCCTACTCTCCCTGTGCCATAGGGGCTGTGGTCACAGTGGGAGCACACCTAAATAATACAGTAAATCCCACTGTCGGTAGTTACTCTGTGGAGTTACGTTGGAAGCAGATTGGAGGGAAGGATGCTCCTCTTGGGGTTCTAATGCATGCCCTTGGCTGCCTTGGTGCAACAAGCACCCCCAGCGCTGACAGGGTCAGCTCCACTGCAGAGCTGAGCCTGCCTGGTACTGCTGAACCCTCACGTTAGTGGATTGATGGCTTGGAGTGCGTTGCACTTATTAAGTGGAACAGACTATTTTCATTAAGAGACACTGGAATTATTAGAGCCAGTTAAATGCCTCCTGGAGATGCTGTGCCCAGTGTGTGCTTGGTACAGCGTGTTCTCCAGTTTGGCTGCGACACCCGAAATTCATCCATCAGCCCCAGACTCATTTCAGCCCGTTGTGCCTCTCAGCTGCCGAGTTCCATTTGGGCAGTTCTCCTCTCTCCCTCCTCTTATGCTGTTGTAGGGACTCAGGTGAATTGAGAGCTGGGGACTGGGAGACTTTCATTATTCACATTGTGTGCACCTGAAAATTGCATTGCCTGCTGGCTTCCAAAGTGAGGACATTAAACACAATGCGTTAAACCTCCGGAATATGGAAATATCCACAGAGGGCCTCAGATTTAAGACACTACACAGGAGAGTCCCAGTTCTAGAGACAAGTGAGTTCAGTGAATAGATGGGCACATTGTTGGTGCAGAGCCAGGGAGCAGAGGGGGAAGCTGGCTGCAGCGGGGTGGAAGGAGTCGAGCCAGATGGGGTCCTGCTCGAAGAGGAGATGCTGCACGGGATCCTGGCAAAGAGGAAGAGTTGGACTGGATTAAAATGCAGCAAAAACCAGGCTTCACCCCCTGCCAGGATGTATGTTCTGTTGGCTTTGTGTTGGGCATCGCCTTGATGTCGGGAGTTGCTATGAAGTGGGGCTGAGCTGTGCAAGGTCTTTGGCTCACCCTGTGCATCAGAGCTGGGGTGAGATGCTGGCTAGGCACCCAAAAACTCCGACTTTCCCCACCCCATTCTGCTTGTGCACCATGTATGTGTGTTCCTATGGGCCTTCTTCACCCCTTGTGAAAAGTAGAGCTCATTGCTCTGCATGCAGCAAGGTTTCTTGGGCTGAGGAGCTCTAAACACTGTCCTTTGGGCCCTTCTTGATGCCTAGGAAAGGGTTTTCACCATCACTGAAGCAATTAAGTGTTGACAACAGGAGGTTGATGCTGTTTTGTAGATGGGGAAACTGAGGCAGAGCAAGGAAAACCACTCCTTGTCCAAGGTCAAGGTCAAGAACAGCAATAGCAGATCATGGAGCCAAACCTGGGTATATGGAAATCATGTTGGGCTTTGTACCCCCCACTCATCTGACCCAGTTATCTCAGCCTTATTTATTGTCTTACTTTTAATGGCATTCCAGTATCTCCCTGAAACATTTATTTCTTCATTAAAGAGATCAAAACCGAAGCAGGGTCCTGACATAAAATGCTCAAACTGCCTTTGGATTTATGTAGCCTGTTTCACCACCCACTTGTGATGGATCTTCACAAGCTCCCTGAATGGATTTCACAACCACCACACATGCAGAGCCATGTGCAGACTCTTGGAAATGTTTCCCTCACTGCAGCTTTCTCTGGACCACATTGTACAACAGTGCAGGCATGCAGGCCGGGAAATGAGTAAAGTGAAAATACTGACTTTGTACTGGGAATTTAATTAGGCAAGATTTGATTTAGATACTGGATTTCAACTTCTGTGATTAGAAAAGCCCTGCGGTGACCAGTAGTGATCAAGACTTTGATTCAAGCTTTCTTCTTGAGAGGGGAGCCCTTGATAATTCAGCAGGCCTTAGCAAGAGGTGCCTGTGGCTCAGAAGATGACAGCAGGTTTCAATAGCACTGAGAGAGGTTCCCCTTGGAAGAATACCAGAGAACCTCTGTCTTGTCGGCAAAATCTGCCTGCTTCTTGCTTGACTTCCTCCGCAGGGATCCCAAGCACAGCAGAAAGACACCTCTGCTTCTAAACAGACCCTTTTGGCAGAGGTAAAATCCTTTTGTCCACAGTGTTTTAAAGAAGCCAAATCCGACTCCAGTTTTTTCTCCTCATATCCAGGTTATTCCAGTCTTGGGTTTTGTTTTCGCTCTGTCTCTGGGTGCCAAGTTTCACCTGCATTAAAGATCAGCGGGTTTCTCATCTCCTGGTTGGAAGAGCATCCCGCTCCCCCACACTGCCCTGGGCTCCCCCATTAATTGAATAGTATGTTTGAGCACCAACCCTGGCAGCCCACCCCGAGTGGCTGTAAACAGGGAGCCGTACATAAAAGGAGAGACTGCAAGCATAAAACTTACGGTTAATCCTAGCAATTAGAGAGGGACAAGGGTGTAGTTTGGAGCAAAGGTTCCTGCTCCCTCTATTTAGAGGGTTTTCTCTGTTTGCATGGTGGTTTTGGATGCAGAGCTTTCCCTGCTCTAACTTTCAGGAGGGTTTTCTCTCTTTACACAGTGTATCTGGATACAGATCTCTCCCTGTTCCCTCTCTTGGGAGGGTTATCTTTCTTTGCAATGCTGTTTCTCCCTGCCTTGCTGCATGCCCAGCCCTCATTCAGACTCACCTGGCTGTATGGGAGTCTGAGCAGGATCTTGGCAGGAGGAGGCAGCGGCAGCAGATGCAGACTGTCACAGGGAGCAGATGCCTCATTAGCCGGAGCACCACACAGCAGCAGCCCAGCAGTGTGGAGGGGGCAGCCAGCATCTCTCATTCAAGGAATGAAGCTGTTGAGTGCTCAGTCTCACTTGACTGTCTCCATCTGTCCTCATATCCTCCTTCTCCCTACCCTACACCACTGTCCTCGGTTTGTGTAATAGCTACTTGTAACCTGCTCGCCTTCCTGGGCTTGAGACAGCTGATGTAAACTGATGTATGGCTGTATACGGCCTTAGAGCGGCTTCCAAGTACCTAAAGGGAATGACAGGAAAGCTGGAGAGGGGCTTTTGAGAAGGGCTTGTAGGGACAGGACAAGGGAGAATGGCCTTAAACTGCCAGAAGGGAGATTCAGATTAGATATTAGAAAGAAATTCTTTATTATGAGGCTGGTGAGGTGCTGTCATAGGGTGCCCAGAGAAGCTGTGGCTACTCCGTCCCTGCCAATGTTCAAGGCCAGGTTGGATGGGGTTTAGAGCAACCTGCTCTGGTGGAAGGTATCCCTGCCTGTGGCAGGGTTGGAACTGGATGAGCTTCCAGGTCCCTTCAACACAAACCACTCTGGTATTCCATGATTCTATGCCGATGAGGGAAGGTTGATTTGTGTCAGCTGAGAGACCGACACAACCCTCTTCAAACATGGGTTTGAAGAGTAGGACAAATTCATTTCTCTGTTTTCTTAAAGTGAACCCATCCATAATCGTCAACACCTCCTGCCATTCCCACTGCATCCCTGTTGCAACCATCCCAACTTACCTCTGAAGGATCACCCCTTGCTGCATAGAGAAGGAGATGTGAGAAAAGTGCTGAGAGCCAAATAGGGATAACTTTCTGCCAGCACCCAACAGAGTGGATTCCTGCAGGAAGTGGGGCAGCTCTTTGGGTGGCTGGGGGGTTTGGCACTGGGCATGTCGTCTGCGGTGTTGTGTTGCTGCAAGCTGGATACTCGAGCGTGAGCCATCGCTCCTGGGCTTAAACAAAGTGTAGTACAAGACAATTCAATCAGCTGCAAGCGGGAGTCAACAGCGCAGCACAGTTCGCACCGTGCTTCCGAGCCGGGGGAAATCAGCCTGCTGTGCTGGCACCTGTCAGCCAAGGGCTGGTCCGGGTGTGGGAGACAGGGATGCTGGAGGCAAAGCGCCTCCTGAGGAGAAGAGGTGTTGCTGGAGCCTGGATTTCTCCAGGTCACCTCCTAGGATAAAGGAGGGGAAAGGGGAAGATTAAAATTGAAAACTATCTGTGATGGAGATAGGAAGGATGGTGGCAGTGGGATTTTCTGGAGAAAAAGGTCCTCCTTTCCGGACAGCCATCGTGGGACAGATCCTTGCTGAGCTGATACCCATTGGGATCTAGCAGTCTTGGCAGCTGGCACTGCTCTCCATTCCTGCTCCTGAGCCAGCAGGCAGGCTGGGGTCTACATTGTCCACCTTGATTCTGAGCACAATCTGCGCCTCTCAGACCCACTTCTCTTGTCAAACCACTGGAAATACACAAAGATCCTTTGACTCACATCCACATCCTTTGCTCATCCCTGTGTTCTCCTGCATCTCCCCTGAGCATCACTAATGATTCCCCTCTGATGTACTTGTAATGCCATTCCCTTGCTTCCTGGGGTTTGCTTGTGTTTGACGAAAAGACCTCATCATTCCAGATTTGTCTTGCGTGAACTATCACAGGATTAGCGAACTGGAAATCTTTCCGAGTTTTCTTTCAGAAGCTGGTCCCTCGGGAGCAGCGCTTTAGTAAATGATTTTTCTGTTCTAGCCCAAGGATTGGAGCTGCATCCAGTAGCCAAATTGAATTCATTCGGGCAGGGTTAAGAGCCATTTGATACAGCTTTAGATGAGGGGAAGGCAGCCATATATATTCCATATTCTTCCCTAACTGCTGCACAGTTACCAGGGATGGGCCAGCATAGTGCTTATTGACTGCTCCCCAGTGATCCTGCTGTTACAAATGGATGTTGCTAAACAAGGGAATGGATCCTAAATCTTTCGCTGCTGAAAGGTAATGAAATAAGACAGAGCCATAGGTAATGGCTTGACACTTACTAAAAGGTTGTGTGGCTCTTTGCATGGTTGTGGGCAGCCAGTGAGAGCTTTCCACTCAGGTGAAGGGGTCTGTTTGCATTTCTCCTGTTGGCTTGAGCTTTTCTCAATGCAGGGCTGAGCAGGACCCTTATAGAACAGTGTTGCTGTAGTTGACAGTTTAGGACGAAGCACCACTGTTGTGCTGCTGCAGTAATAGGATGGCATTTGGGATCCTTCCTACAATAGACTCACCTTCCTAGGTTTGCAGATAGCTGAAGTAAGCTGACATAGGTTTGTGTACACCAATGAGGGAAGGCTGCTTTGTGTCAGCCGAGGATACAGACATGGGTTTGAAGAGTAGGACAAATGAGTTTCCCTGTTTTGTTAAAGTGAGCCCATCCATAATCGTTGTGATGCCTGAAAAGCTCATGTGCAGTCACCATCTGCTCCCTGCTGGAATGATCCCAAGAGCCGTGCCCCCTGAGGCTGGAGCCTGTCTCCTGTGCACTAGGCCTGTTGTAGGGAAAAAGGAAAAGAAAGTGCTCAGCAAAGGGCTATTGCTCAGGCTGGGAGGCACATGTGGAAGTACAAGGGTCTGGGTGTCTTCAGGGAAGCACACAATGTATCCATTCACAGCTATTGAAAGCAAGAGGCAAAATCTCCCTCCTCAGAGCAGGAGAACTTAAGTACAACAGTGCCCTGTGCCCAAGCCACAATGAGCCTGCCTGACGAAATGGACTTGAAAAAAGAAGCAAGTTATATTTAGGATAATCGGAATTCCCCTCTGAAACATCCTCAGGCAAAGGACAGTCAAGGCCCATAAAACTCTGTAAGCATCCGCCAGTCTTGCCAGTACTCAAGAGCATGAGTCCTGTGATTGTAGAATGGTTGCTATTAGACGAGCCCTTAAAGATCATCTAGTTCCAAACCCCCTGCCATAGGCAGGGAATGAATGATGTGCACTGCTTCCCAAAGGCCCCGGTTCCTGGAGTCGCAACATGAAATGCGGAGCTTTTCTTTCCTTTGACTGTTTGGTCTTTACTGTAGCATGGAAAATTTGGAAAACATAACCTTTACATCCTGCAGAGCCAGGGAGCAAACAAAAGGGACATAGAAGTAGTTCGCTATTTCTTTCTATTTCTGGAAAATCTCATCCTTCCTTTTCCTGAAAGCACCTCAGTCTCTCATGCCTTTTTTAGCTGTTTGGATAGAGATGTGTAAACAGTGACAGAGTTTAGACCTTGTGCCGCTCTTACACTGCTAGAAATGAGACAAACATGGACTAGGGGAAGAAAAAGAGGTCTGGAGATCTGGTAGAGTGCAAGATGAGGTCCTCACCTGGGAGAGAAGGGAACCAGTGCAGAACGAGAATGCTTGAACCAAAGGCTTGTGTCACACAGAGAGAGCTCTTCAAAGGCGGAGGAGTGCTCTTCAGCTTGTGGTGCCAGAAGTGGCTCTAGAAACGATGTTCAAAGTCAATTCCCACTCCACATTGGCTGTAGGATGTTTGTCAAGGCTACTCAGGGCAGTGTTGTTACCCAGAATCCACCCAACCTGTGGTTGGGTGAAGGCAGCATAAAGAGATGTCTCTGCTTTATCCCCATACAAAAGGGGCAGGTCATCACCAGAGGGGATGGTGTGACGTTTAAGCACTGCTTTACCTGTCTTCTGTCAGTAGAAGACTTCCTCCTCCTCCTTCTCCTCTTCCTTATCCTCCTCCTCATCCACCCATGTTCATCACTCAAACTGCCAGTGACATCTAGGGTTTCTTTGATGCTTTCTCTGTGACTAGCATCACCTTACAGGCTCTGAAGCCTCCTCCCAAGGGGCTTTGGTATCTTTTCCTGGCCATAAACCTGTTTCTCCCGTCTTGTTCTCACTCGAATCAGGGAAAAATGCTTCTCACTATTCAGAACACCTCAGAAAATCCCTCTGTCATCACTGCTTGCTTTGTTGTTTTACAACACAGTCCGAAACTACAAGAGGTTTGTATTTATTTTGGTTAGAAATGAGTGCAATCCAGGTAGAAATGGTTTAGCTTGGGGGATCTTCCAACCTCAAACGAAAAACAGAGGAGGAAGCACGGAGGAAACAAAGCTCAACTAACACAGTGCTATGAATCCCGCTGAACTGGGAATTAAACACTGTTCCCTTTCAGTCATTTCCCCCAAGAAGAGCAGCTACTGTGAACAGTTTTGACAAATGTGTTTATGTTGTTTGATGGAAACCTTCTAGGCAGTACTGAAATACAATACTGAGGGGCAGAATGGCGAGAGGAAGCTGTGCATTTATCTGTCCTGAGAGCAAATAGCACACGTTAGGATTTACATGGATTCAGGGCTTATTGGACAGTAGCCGCAGGTCTTGAATTTAGGGTATTTGATGGCTGTGTACCCAGTAGTGTAAACGTGAGGGAGAACATTTCCCTATTGGCATCTGCATCAACTGCAGAGATAAATCCAGGATGAGACATCGCAGCCATCACTGTGATACCCTGAAGGGATGGCCGGGCACAGAGATGGAGAGGGATGTCTCACCAGGCAGAGCCACGTGCTCCTCACTCACCCCTCCCAGAGCCGACCTTGGACAAAGGCCCAGGAAAAGAAACCCTATTTTTGCTCCTCTGCAGAATTCATCCTTTATTCCGGGGTCCCAATTTCACATCATTTGGAGGAGGAGGCAGGCTTTGGTGCTGACTCTGGATGTCTCCCTGGGCCAGCTTCAGAGGAGGCTGTGTCATCCTCAGCCTTTCAAGGAACCCACAAGGGCTTAATTAAAAACTAAAGTCGAGCACCGTTATTCAGATGAGGCTGTCGGCTCCTCTGCTGACGGCAGCTCAAACTTGTCACCTCACTCGTGCTGCAGCTCCATGCAGGAAGGTAGGAAATTCAGCTGAGAGACAAGCCCCGGGCTGGTGTGGGCTGAACCCTCCTGCCATAATGCTCCTCCTGGCGAGAGTGGGCTGGGGGTGACAGCAGCATCCCTGTCAGGCCACGGAGCAATCAATCAATGAGACTTCATCAAAGGAGGCATTGAAGGCACCTGCTTAACAGAGTCTGTGGAGGTGATACAGACCTGACTCCACTATGTTACAGGGAGAAGGGGAATCTGCAGTTCTTAATCGCACTGCTTTGGTCAGAAGTCTCTTGTTTTCAGCTTCGTTCTGGGTATTTACATGCTTGGAAGGAAAAATGTAATATTAACTATTGCTTCCCATCACTGAGGAGTCAGCAGTGACATAAAAAAGAGCAACTACAGAGAGAGATGGTTTGGGGGGGATGTGAGAGACCCAGAGGAATGTGAAGTCAGAGAATGGCTTAAAAGCAGAATGGAAAATACAGAACATCAATGCAGAAATATTTTGTGATTTCCAGCAAAAGCAGAAACCAGGCACTGAAAAAGGGGCTCTGAAATATGCTTATTCCTGCATGTATGGCTCTGGCAGGCATGTGTGTAGAGGGTGATAGGTGTGTTCACGGAGGTACCATGCCTGTATGACACAGGCAATGTCATGTGTGCACATCCAGATGGATGGTAACCTGTTGGCAAGTGGGAGAAGCTTTCACCATGTGGAAAAGGTGATCATCTCCTGTCTCCTGGAAGAGGGGAAGCAGTTGAGGGACCATGATCTCTCAATAGTAGCTATGAAATTCTTTGAGAAGGGGCATCCAATACCATGGCCTGGAGCAGGAACATCAGCAGTCCTCCCATGGTGGATTCTGCCCAGGGGATGCTGCGTGTGTACACATGTTCTTGCCCCTCCAGCCTGCTGCTTCTGCATCTCTTTCCAAGGAGATCCCATCTGCTCTGCACACTCCATCTGCAGCCTTCAAACAGTCACTGTGAGGGGAAGGGAGTTTGTGGGGTTTCATTTCATTCCCCCCCCTCTCAAAAAAGTGTTTATGTGGTGGTGCTATTCAGAGGGTGGGTTTGCCCCTGGGGAGCAAGGTGCCCAGTAGGTCTGGGATGCTCGTTAGTCTCAGATGCTATCACTCAGCTGATCAGAGCCTTGAAGTAGTTCCTCCTGCCATTCCCCTCTGCTTTATTGAGGGAGAAGTTGTTTGGGGTATTTGTGTGTTGTTGGAGGCAAGGAGCTGTGATAGGTGCCGTGGCAAGCCAACAAGATAACTGCTGCAAGGGGAAGTCCAATGTCTGCACAGTGGAGGACGGGTAATGCTCTGCTGCATGATACTGTGTAGGGATAGTGAGTTTCCTTCCTTTAAAAGCCCTTGAGCAAAGCTATTAATGTGGGTTTTGCTGTAAAAGCCATGTGGACTCTGGTTTGCACAGTTCTGAGAAGTGGTGGCTGGTGTGATGCTGCCTTGTGGGTGTCCTTCCTCAAGGGCTGTTCCTGAATGCAGAGGCCTGACAGTGACAATATCTCTTGTAACTAAGCACTCCTCCTTGTAGCTTGTTGCTGAAGCTACAGTGGAAGATACAGGGTTGTTTGAAGTTGGTTTTGGAGTCTGGGGGGGTTTTTTGCTGCTTGAAGGTGATGTTTCTGGTTTTCCTGCCCCTTAGCAGGATTTGCTTAGGAGTTTGCCCTCCTGGGATTTGATGTGCTCAAACGGGGCCTCAAGA
The DNA here is from genome assembly GCA_025448015.1 of Bolborhynchus lineola. Classification (NCBI taxonomy): domain Eukaryota; kingdom Metazoa; phylum Chordata; class Aves; order Psittaciformes; family Psittacidae; genus Bolborhynchus; species Bolborhynchus lineola. The sequence continues at coordinate 115,818 of JAOEHX010052130.1, read as the reverse complement.
AAGCTGGAGCAGGAGCTTTCACAAGGGCATGTAGAGGCAAGACGAGGGGGAATGGCGTTAACCTGACAGAGGGGAGACCGAGATGAGCTCTTGGGCAGAAGTTCTTCCCTGTGAAGGTGCTGAGGCTCTGGCATAGGGTGCCCAGAGAAGCTGTGGCTGCCCCATCCCTGACACTGCTGGAGCCCGTTTGGTTGCACAGAGGAGGGTTAAGGGCACTGCATGTGCATGTGAGCCCAGCTGAGAGCAGGCAGTGGGTGCTGCTTTCCGTAAGCACGAGCACGCCACTCTTTAGCTGCTGCACAGGCTCTCCCAAGCACAGGCTGAGGGTGAGAACCTGGAAACCTTTCCCTGCACATAGTGGGAGCTGGTGAGGACTGGGATACCTCTCCCTCTCCTTGCACAGCACTTGTATCTGAGTTTTCATTTTTCCTTGGCTAGGATGTTTGCAACTTGTGAGCAGTGGTACAGCAGTAATTACACTCTCCATTGCTTTCACATCAAGAAGTAAATGGAAGAAAATCACATCTCGAAGTACCAGCACTGACCTTCATTTCAGAAGGTTAGTCACAGTCAGCTGGGCTATAATCTAGCCCTAAATTTGCCCAACACCTTGCTGTTCCCTTGAGATTATCAGGTGCTGAAGCATGGGGCAGCTGCCTGAGAGGCTATCAGAGGAAGTGCAAAGCCATCTACCACAGATCGTGTGCCTTTGTGCTTCACTCTGGTAGTGGCTTAGAAAGCAGGAATCAGAGGATGGGTTGGGCTGGAAGGGACCTTGAAGCTCATGCAGTTCCAACCCTCAGCATGGGCAGGGAAAACTTCCACTGGGCTGCTCAAAGCCCTATCCAACCTGGCCTTGGATGGTATTGAGGAAGGTGTTGAGGTCCCTTTGAGCTCAGGCATTTAAGGTAGTTCTGGGACTTCAGAAGTCCTGGTTCATAATATCTTTATTCTTCCTCTAGACTTGCACTATGCCTCCCACATGGTGTCTTGTGTTTGAAAGCAAGGGGACAGAATAGGTGGCAGTAAGAATTGTGCTCAGCTATTTCATGTAAGTCATAATCATTCCTAATCTAAATGTGCAGGGACAGTATTACATAGGCTAATCAGTCACATCTATTGTACTGTGTTTTCAGTTTAGTGAAAAGTAAAAACCATTCAAGAGACAGAAATTTGTTAAATGAGCATCTCTGAGGCCATGAACCTTTTTTAATGGCTAGAACAGCACTGGTATCTTAGGGCCAGGATGCATCCCTAAGACATGAATGGTGGAAGGAAAAACTGGTCTATGGAGAAATGACTTGCTCCAAGTCTACGTGGATGACATGAGCATCCTTTTGCCCTTGCTGCTGGCAGAGGTGGCAGTATGGTCCCCTGTGGGGTACCACACAACCAGGATCCATTCATCAGAATGTAAAATAAGGAAATTGGGTTATCCCAACAGGTTTTCCACTTGTGCCCTTCAGTGTCTGCATGCTTGTCATCCTTTAATACAAGTTGCTGTCTGTTCTGACCCTGGGGGAGCTGAGTCCCCTCTACAAGGGCATTTGCATGCCCAAAGAGCATGCAGAAGGTGATGTGAGTGGCCCGATGTGCTGCAGGACTCTCCTGCGGGAAGTCCCTGAGCTGGCAAAAGGGAGTGCTGCTATTAGGGAAGCTGGAATCCCTCCAGCTTCTCCGATAGTATCATGTTTGTTCCCTCTGTGTTTGCCAAAAGTGCCCTTATTTATTTCATCAGCTAAATGCTGCAAACCAGATGCCTGACTTCCATCAAGGCATTTAATGATGATGATCATTGCTTCCTCTAATGCAGTGTCTTCTAGTGAGCGATGATGCCAAAGCAGCTCGCAGCTGTTGACCAATGGGTGCCTGTTGTCTCCAGTATTTCAGGGCACTTATCTATTTTTGTGCCAGGGCTCCTGTTTTGCTGAGTTTTCAGGAAGTTCTGAGGTGGAACGTGGCAGATGTTTAATAGCGGACCAGAGCCCAGTGAAGCAGATGAGCTCGGAGAGCGAGGAGAACCTCCTGCTCCTCTATACTGCTTCACAACGCCGCGTGCATGCTAAAAGCATGGTCCCCGCATCCTCTTGGAAGCAGGAAAAGGATGCTGCTCTCTCTCCCAGCTAAGCTTTGAGTAAATAGCACAGATGAGGCTGCACAAGGAGTTTTTGGCAGAGACAGGAGGAAAATGTTTGCCTTGGGAGTTTGTTTATGGAGCTCAGGTGGGATTTTCCTCTTCTTGGAATGAAAGGATGAAGTTGAGCTTGAAAGGATACTGGGTAGGGCACAGACATTGGGAAAGGCATGGATGTTGGGCATGCTGGGCTAACCTGGCAGAGAAAAGCTTCTCTAACCTTGTATTTACACTGGTGTGTACCTGAATGTTCACTGATGGAGAGCATGGCTCAAGAACTTGATTTGAGCAAGTGAATTCATTTTGTCTGCTGGCTTCAGCTGGAAGGTGGGGGCAGGGTCACATCCTCGATTCCCAAGGTGTGCCAGGATGAACATGCTGCTGTGGAGACAGGCAAAGACACTTTGTTCTGAGAAGTGCCAGAGACCTTTGTACTGTTGCCATCCCATAGAAAACATCCGTGACTGTTGGATTGGTGTCGCTTTCCTCCCGGGAATCGCTGTGTAACTTCTGGAGGTCTGTTAAGATCATTTAAGAGACAATTAAGGATTTCAGCACTGCTTTACTATTTGCTGAACAAACTGTTGACACAACACACCATGCTCCTCTGTGGTGCTTTAGTTTGCAGTTTAGACTTCAAAAACAGAGGCGTATGAAATTAATCAGCAAATTATTTTGATTGCTTTGTTCATGTTTCCAGCGAGAAAGTTACCCACCTGGAAAATAGTGACTGGCTGCAGGCAGGAGCGGAATTTATTATCTGAGATAAGTGGAGCTGGGATAAAAGTCCTCTTTAGTTTCTCATTTTAGCTGCAAAGGCTGCTACGCTTCTGTTCTGTTCTTTGTGCTAAAGATCAAACAAGAAGCTTTGCATAGGTGTGTCAGGGACATTGAAGGAAGAGTTTCTTCCCCCATCCCCGCCTTTGCCTCCTCGGAGCAGCACCTCGGACTTGAGATGAGAGTGATGTTTATTGTTCCTTTTACAATTGTGCCGGCATGACTCTGAATCCCGGCACTGGTGTTCTTCTCCTACCTTCTCTTCCATGTGCACACGCTCTGATCTCTCTACCGTAGCCGTGTTTGAGTCTTCTTCCCCCCTTTCCTTTCCCCGTTTCTCTTGTGGAGTTGGCTTTGTGAGTGAAGCATCATTTCATTCTCCTAAAGGTCCCGAGAGGGCAGCTGACAGATCTCATATGCAGGGTGTCAGCTCCTTTAAATGAACACACTCAGATGGCTGTAAATCCCTATTTACACATAATAAACAAGAGGCTATAGGCCATAGAGGGAATAATGTATTATTGATTACAGCAATGGTGTGGAATGTCCTTTGAAAGGCAAGTGGTGCATGTCCGTCTGTCAGCACTCCGGACACGGATCTTCCTACCCTTTGGAAGTGTGAGGCAAGCCTGGCTCAGTGTGGGAATAAGATGAGTGGACCCCACTGAATGGAGAAAAGTGGGTTACAGCCTGGTGACACTAGAAAATAGCAGAGTGGGCCAACGCTCTGGGTGCCTTCAAGCCCTACCCATTGGGCATATTTAGGTTTTTGTTAGAGATTCTCCTACAAGTGAATCCAGAGCATTCAAATGTCACTGGCTTTCCCTCCAGGAGCAAGTGGATCTCTCCCATTGTGCTCAGGAGCATTTTGTATGCAGGATCTCCATGTTACATCTTAAATGCGAGCAAAACTAAAGCATGGTGCAACATTTGGGATGAGTGAAGTCAGGCAGACATTTGTGTGAGTAGGTAGAGAAGAACAAAGCAGGAGGATGGCTTGCAAGCCCTGGCAGTATTCTTGTGGATGTAAATAGCGTGCATGCCAAAACAAAGTGTGTGGTGGTTTATTGTGTGGGGGTTTTTGTTTGTTTTGCTTAATGCTCGCTATCTGAGTTGCCTTCTTGGCAGCTCCGGCCTGCTACTTGCATTGCAGTGATGAAGAACACTGTTTTGACAGTTGCTGAACTTGCAGCTGATGATTCCAGGGCCCTTCCAACCCAAAGCATTCTGTGATTCCTTCTCTTCCTCAACAGTGGGCATCATCCCTCATCTCCCATGCAAACAGGAAGTTCACTGCCTTGTTTTAACACTGGCTGTGGCTGCAGGAAAGAGAGGTCCCCAGGGCTTGACAAGCAATTGGAGTAAGTTTTGCCTGGTTTAAATGAGAGTTCAGACCCAGACAGATAATGGAGGAGTCCTCCTCCCTTTGGGAACTTTCAGGGGAGTGCAGACTTTGCTGCTCTTCATGGTGTTGGCTTGAAGGCCATCTACCCAGGTCATGAGAATCTCAATGTACAGCCATGCTAACAGAGCATCTCTGTGAGAACTGGGTAACCTGAATCAGCACATGTGGAAAGCTACCCCCTGCCACAAGCACCACTGACCTTGGATCTGAGCTGTTCGCTCACTCGTGCAAACTCCGCAGCGAAAATATATCAAAGTTCGCTTTTCCTGCAGCTTTTTTCCTCCAGTATTAAATGTGAGTTTACAGCTGAGATGTGCAGGGCAGGAAGAGATGCTAATAGCATGCTTGCTGCACTCAGCTCAGCCACTGAAAAATTTATCACCATCTGTCCTGGATTGGACAGGGCTGTGAGCATCGAGATGTTCACATCTTTGAAGCAGCAGCAGATAGACTCAGCATCACAACAGGTCAAGCACTGAGTCTGCAAAGAGCTTGCAGGGGTTTGGCATGGGGGAACTGTGCTTTGTAGACTTCTCTTTGAGAAGGTCAGAGGCAAGAAAGTCCATGTTGTGCTCAGAACTTCCATCGCTGTGCCAGCTCAGCAGCTTTCAGGGGTTTTATGGGTGAAGAGGTCTTCTCTTTGCCAATTTAACGAGTCAGCTCTTCCTACGTTAAGACCCCCAAGAGATTTAAGGCGAGATCAAGAGGGTGCTCAGTGGGCCTGTAGGGACAGGACAAGGAGGAATGGCTTTAAACTGACAGAGCAGAGACTGAAATGAGCTCTTGGGCAGAAGTTCTTCCCTGTGAGAGTGCTGAGGCGCTGGCACAGGGTGCCCAGAGGAGCTGTGGCTGCCCCATCCCTGGCAGTGTTTAAAGCCAGGTTGGATGGAGCTTGGAGCAACCTGCTCCAGTGGAAGGTGTCCCTGTCCTTGGCAAGGGATTGGAACTGGAGGAGCTCTAAGGTCCCTTCCAATCCAAACCATTCTATAACTCTAGGTAGCAAGATGGCTGTGGCTACTTCAGTGTCCTGGGTGCTTCATAATGTACCCGTGGTGGGTCTAACCTAGCTGTAAGTGGAACATGTGGCTCTATATGTTCAAGTTCTACCAGGCTTTCATGGAAGCAGAGCAGAAGGAGAGGTCAGAAACAGAATTTCTCAAGCTCCAAGGGAAAGATGTTTGGGTGCAGAGCTTTCTCAGCGTGTTGTATGATCAACCTGTCTGGAAGTGAAGTGTTTTGATTTTTGGCCTGTCTCTGCCCTCAGTGTATTATTGGTCTTAAAGCTCAAAAATACCCAAAAGACAGCTCTTGTGATGCATCTTAAGTACGATTTGCTCTTTGCAAGGTGTGTGTCTCTCCCCCTCTAGCTCTTCCCGTACCTCTCCTTTCCTTCCAGCACCAGCAAGACCAATTGAATCTTGGAGCAACACAACTGCTAAAGCATCTCTCCCATGGCTGCATTTGCATATGTTTTGTCTTCTTTTAAATGAAAAGAACTTGGACTCTTTCCTTAAAACCTCATACCTTGAACAACCAAAACTTGCTGAGCAAGGAAATAACAGTCAGTGGTGCAAGGAGTGCTGCAGCAATTAGCAGACCTAAATACAGGCTTGGCTCTCCTTCCAATTAAACCCTGGCAAGCTGCGATACATGATGTGGTAATGAAGCAGAGAGTCTTGGAGCTCCTGAGCTTGCTTTTTGGAGGGTATGGGAGCTTTCGGCTGTCTAGCTGAAACTAAACCATTGAATGTAATAGGCTGGACAATC
>JAOEHX010052130.1:0-109725 GCA_025448015.1 Bolborhynchus lineola | reverse complement strand
ACAATCTCACCCCATTACTTCTAATGGAATTGAGTGAGGGCACTATTGGGACCAGCGCTCTGACACTGGGGGAAGCAGGAGAGCTGTTTTCACATATTCAGGTTATGGCCAAAGTCGGAAAATGCCCCTGTGGCAGTGGAAGCCAAGCTGCTTGCAATAAGTTATAGGGTTTGGCAGCAAATAGGAGGAGAAGTAGCAGGAGAGGTACATAAAGGTGTGTATTGACATCATCTGTGAGTTGTGGCTTACTTTGATCAAGGGGAACTGCAGTACGTGTGAGATACTCGCTATTCGTGTGCACGTTGGGCTGTGCAAGGGCACAAGCAGGGTGCCAAATCCTTCTTTTACGCTGATCTTCCCTGATTCACCTTTCTACACTTTGCATCCGTAGAGGTGGAGGAAGCATTTAACATTGTGTGAAGTACTGGTCTCTTTTACTGAAGCTGGCAAGTACCACTAGCATCACCCAGCAGGACCAGTTGTAGAAATCATGAGTTTTCAGGTCTGTGAGAACATTAATTGTGGTTTAAAGGAGAGCAGGGATGGTCATGAGTCAAATATTGCAGGATTAAACATCCAGGCTGGATGCTGCAGCAGTGGTGTGGATGCTCAGGGTCTTTTCTGGACCAGGAGACTGGTGCGAACTCAGGCAGAAGCGTTTGCAGTGGGATGCCTGCGTTTCCTAGCAGCCTGGGAGACAGATTTGTTTCTCATGATGGGATTGAGTCTCCTGCTGCTGGGATGTGGCAGGAATGTGGTCCAGAGAGGGCAGCAATCAGCCTCCCACACAGCCTGACTTTTGTCCGTTCACTTTACTTTCTCCTGCTGCTGAGTGTGGCCAAAGTCCCCCCACCAGCACACTGTAAAGCTTCAATGCCTCAATCAAAGCAGCCTTCCTGCAGAAAGGGATGGAAATGTAACAATTAGATAATCCACTGAATCTTGTGGCTTTCCCTCTAACTGGCATCTTGTTCATTAGAAGAGGGCACAGACCTGTTTTCCTCCTGCCCATTCCATCTCAGCACCATGTACTTTCTGAGCAAGCTTTAACTGAAAGGGACTTCAATAAATGCACCTCCAACTGGAATTAATCTGGAATTGCTGCTCCTTTGAGCAAGTTACTCGTGTGTTGATCTGGTAATCCCACAAGTCAGATTCCCCAAGCTTTTTAGGTGCTTTGGTTCCCAAATTCTAGGGGGTTTAAGATGAGGAAACAGATAAACCTGTGTGTGGGTCTGACCCAAGATGACTTATTCATGTCAGTGGTCTCCTTCAGCTCAGGACCCAAGAGGGGGTGGTATGGCAATGGGTTGATGCTGCACAGTAAGTTTCCTACCCCCTTCTTGCCTCACAAGCAGGAAGGCAGCTTAAAGAGGCTTCTAAAATCACTGAGAGTTGGTGAGGAGGGGAAAAATACAATAGAAGCTGAAGGCCGTGTATTTAAAATAAGAAAAAGAAGCCTTAGATGCAGAATGGCAGCCGTGCTGTGAGGTAACCTGCACGCATGATTTAATTATAACATACACAGATGTCACGGCGTTGGTGGAGCTGGAGCGTGATTTTCCTGTAATAGAAGGACCATGGGGTTCCCTGCCTCTGACTGTCTTGTCATCTTCAAGTGAGAGCATGACTGCTTCATGCTTTCCTGCCTTCAGAGGGGTTAAAGGGACGCAGCTACTGCATCTTGGAGGAGCTGCATCAAGGACGTCCGGCATGGAAGGGGTTTGGGGCAGTTGGACCATGACCTCTGTGGGGTTTGAGGTAGGAGGAGCTGATGGGCTTGAAGGCAGTGACTGTGATTTCCTCACCCAGGCAGTGGGTAGCTGTGTTTGGATGCTTCCAAGGGTAGAAGTGGTTTGTCCTCCTCCTAGACGCATAAAATGGATGGCTGAACCAGAAACCCGGTCAGGGTGGGTGCTGTAAGAAGCAGTTGTTAATCCAGAGCACTACCATGGATGTGACATTTACACTGCTGTGGTTTTATTGTGTTTCTTTCCTGTGTGACCACAATCTGTCAGAGCAGCACAGGGACTTCCAGGGCTTATAGCAAAGTGTTTCCACTGCCGCCTTCTCCTCCTGGTTGAGCCAGGGGTGTTGCAGCATGGGGTGTGATTCTGGGATGCTTCCTGCTTGATCCACATCTCTAGACCTGCACATAAATGTGGCTCTGTGTGTGCCAGGGGAGTATTAAATGTATTATTTATTCCAAAATGAGATGCTCCTGCCAGGCTTCAGGATAATGTCATGCTGTGTGTGTGGCTAATGTTGCTTGGATTGCAATAGGATGTGCAGGGGTCCCGTGGAAGGAGCAAGGACAGTGCAGTGGTTTTCAGTGAAATGAGAAAACCAAGTCTTTGGTGACAAAATCAGGTCTTTAGATAAGAAACTGTATTCTTAAGTAGTCTAAATATGTGCATCTTGTGTCCCTGTCAGATTTGTTCTGAGCTGCTTCATTCTGGTTTTAGATTAACAACCTGTCCTGTTGAAAGCCCTCTTGATGTGCAGGACCCCCTCCACTTGCAGCTCCTCTGTTTCACATGGATCCCAGGTACAGTGGTGTCTGGGGCTTTTCCAGCCTCATAAAGGCATTTTGACTCCTTGAAGAGCTTGTTTCTTCAACTCCAGTGGAAGAAGGGCTGGAGAAAAGTGTGCTGAGTTTCACAGGTATCCTCCACCATTTCCTCTCTGTTTGAGCAGTGTTATTTTTCTGCTCTATAGTATAGAATACACAGCTCCTGGGTTTTGGTCAGGTGGACGAGGAAGGTGGCTGGAGGAATAAGTCATACAGCAACAGTGCCACCGCAGACCTTGTCAGGCAGATCCCCAGGTGACTGCAAGTTCAGGTCTGAGCTGCCAAATGAAGCATGGGGCTAAGTGACAGACACCCCAGGGCCATCTGAGCCCTTGGCTTATGAAAGGAGGCAGAGAGGGTGAGGGACAAAGCTTAAATTGCCTGTTAGCCTCTCCTGCTGTCACTCCTCATCCACTGGTGGACTCAAGAAGCTCCACAGAGTATACATAGGCTGTTAGCTGGTGCAGCACAACCTCTGGAGTGTGCCCATCACCTGGTTGTCTCTGATGGCCCTGGTTGACTCCTTAGTGTCAGCAAATGTGATCCCTCATCAGCACATGATGTAGATGGTGATGTGTTGTGAATCTGGGGAAGGTTCAGGGAGATGTGTAATGCACGTGGAGGTACTCGTGTATTCCTTAAATGTCTCTTGAAGACTTGTTCTTGACCTTCCTGCAGCAGCTTTGCTGCCTTGAAACAGGAGATGGGTTTTGTGGCTTGAATGGAGCAGCATGTACAATGGGCTGTAGTCAAAAGCAGATCAGATCCCTGGGAAGCCCTTGAAGCACAGGGCAAAAACACCAGTGGGATGAATTGGCTGTAGCCCCTCTGAGCAATACAGACGTCTTCCAAGGGAGTGTCCAAGCTCCATGGCTGTAGCAAGGTGAGGAGCTTCAGAGGGTCTGAGCAGAGTGAGATGAAAGGGGTGATGGGATAGAAGCTCTTGTGAAATACTGTAAAACTCATGTAAATTGGAGAGCAGTGCTTGAGCTATGCCTGCATGCCGTGAGACTGTGAAATGAAGCATTAGAACTATATGATCTTTCAGGTCCTGTCCGACCCAAACCATTCTGTGACCCGATGGGGAGGAGAGTGCATGAAGGCATTGCTGTGGACAGTCAGCTCCATGTCTCTTCTTGGTGAAGCCTTTGGAAGTAGACTGTGGAGGGAGAAAGTGGTAACCCAGAGTTGTCTCACAGCAAAGAACTTCCTCCTAATATCTAAGTCTGACTTTTACAGTAGGAAATACAGGGGAAGATGCTTTTTCCTGCTCGTGAGGTGTAGTTAGGCTGTGGAAACTGCTGCCACAAGACCTTAGCAAAGCATTTGGGGTGATTTGACTGTATGCGTGTGCACACAAAGGTGTGAAAGCTGTTTATGCAAGAAGGTTCAGGTCCTGGGGGCCCCCTTACTCTGGGGTGAATTGTTCTTCCTGCAGCAGATCCTTCTGGGGAAGGAAACATTCTAAGAATGACTGAACTAGAGGTTTGTGATGGTTGTTCTTCACTTCCTGGGGAGCCGAGTGGGGAGTTCAGACAGGTCAGCATCCTGCGCTTTAGGGACCAAAGGCTCTGCATTGCCACTAGAGGGAAAAAGAAACTCTTCAAAATACTTCAGTGCTGCGTTGCAGCTTGGAGATGCCTCTCTGCCCTTCATTAGGCAGGGAACACAGGGAAACAATCCCCTGCTCAGCAGCACTCAGCCCTCTTCTTTTCTTTCTTCAAGTTGTGTTTCCTGCCAAGAAGTAACTTCTAATTGTCTGGTGCCAGGGCAGAGCTTGTTCTTGGAGAGAGGGCTTGCTGCATGCCTTCTCTTCAAGGTCTTCCCCTTGAAGTTTTTGGTGCTGATGCCTTTCAAGGCATCTTGAAGAGCTCTGTTTTACACTGGGTTGGAACAGGTTCAGTGAAAATAAGCACATCCAAGTTTTCCCATCATTTTCCATGATGTTTTTTAACCGAAAGGAATCTTTGGTAAAAGTTTTAAGGACCATCTAGACCTTTACCTTTTAGAACCAGAAATTCCCATAGGGAAAGCAGCGCTGTGGCTGGTGATGCTGCAGTTTCCCCAGCTCTGCTGCATGTGCTTTCTCTCTTCAACACAAACAGGACTTCCAATTCTGTGGTCCATCGGAGAATGGCCCTTGTGTGCAGCTGCATTTTACGTCTCAGAGCAACGAGCTGGCAAACACCTCTGCTCCATCTGTTCTCCTTCACTGATGGATTCTTTAAAGTCAGATTGTGGTCCCACAGGGACATACTCAACTAATCCTCTGCTTTTAAGATTTTATTTGTGCAATAAACGGATGACAAGGTGGTTTGCAAGTACATAACGCAATAAATGGGTTTATAAATGCAACTTTTCTGAGGAGAACTATAGAATAAAATACAATATCACTTCAGCATTTAACACTGATCTCTGCTTCATTCATATTTCAAACAGTAATATGCCCATTTTCTCATCTGGGAAGCCTCTTAGGTTTTTTAATACAATTTTATAAATTAACCAGGCACAGATCTAATAATAACTTGCATTTGTATAGCTTTTTTCATCTCTGAGGATCTCGGATTGCTCTGCAGACTTAATGGTGTAATAGAGAAATTACATGCCGAAGGATCCATTTGCTCTCTGCTGAAATGTGGTGTTTGGAATGATCAGCAACACTCAGAGATGCAAACTGCATCAAGGGAGGAAGCTCAGAGCCAGTGCACATGGCAGAAGAACTTGGAGGGGAAGGATGCAGCTTGCTTTAAGAGTGCCCAGAGCACAGTCACCTGAAGAAGAGGTCATAGGAATGTTGAGGATATCTGCATGAGAAAAGCTAGATATGCCTGGAAATAAGGATGCTGACAAACAAGAAAATGCTCCTCCATGCGATTCTAACTTTTGGGATGCATTGTTGCTAGGTGTGGTGAAGCGAAGAATGTGGAAGGACTTGGGAGATTGGGCTTTTCTTTCTCTAATGTGCAAGATACCCAACAGCACACAGCTTTATCAGGACAGGAAACATCTAAGGATCATAAGAAGCACAAGGTTTCTCGATCAAAGTGTTCAAGTGAGCAAAACCTCTTGGATTTACTGACGGGACCTTCTCATATCACCCTTGCTGGCCATCTGTAAAATTTTGAGCTCCTTTGCTTGGAGACTTTTAAGCTCTTTCAGGAGCTCCCACCCAAGTTCTTTGCTTCTGAGGTCCCCAGGTGAAATGAGGCTTTTCCAAACCTCTGTCTTTCCCAGTCACTGTGTTTTGGTGTTGTTGGCACTGCAATATCTGGCATGGAGGTTGCCCATTCCTCACCCTAGAAAGGAAGAAGTTTGGAATGATAATTCAAGTATATGACATGCAATTGTAAAAATTATTTGCTGATAGCAGATCACTATCTCTGTAGAAAGAAAGAGGTGAGAAAATGGAAATGTGATATTTATGTTAATACAAAGTTTTAAAAACTTAATTTAAGAGGCCAGCTGCTTGTGCTTCTTTTAGAAGTGCTTAATTGGTATATAACAGCGTAGTTAATTAAATACAAATCAATAGCTTAAACCAGCTAATTGATATTTAATATGTATGGGAAAATAGAGCAGTTGTAATATAATTAACTCAATATTAAATAAGCAGTGGAATTGCAATTATGCCTTTGCAGTGATTCTAAAGTTTATCGTTCTTTAATAAACTTGCAATTAGACAGGATGAACTGAAAAATTATTAAACAGGTATTATTGGGCTATTAAACATTTATTACCATTCCTGGTGGGATGCAGCTACAAAATAATACACATTATGATTGTGTTAATAAAGCTTTATTACGGCTTTAGCCTTTTACTGCAGTGGTTCATCAGAAACTGAGTTCCCTTCTTGACTTGTGGGTGGAGGAACTGAGAAAGGAAATGCCAAGCGATGGGAGAGATCAGGGAAGAGCAGGAGGATGCTGTAGTTTGGGCCAGGGCTGGGAGATCTTTCTTCCAACACAAAAATTCTCCTTTATCACCCAGGTTGTGCATAAAGATCCTTTCTTAGAAGACCCTGAGCTCTCATTACTTTTGATTGTCTTTTGCTTCATTGTCAGTGGCTACTTTTAACACTGTGTAATGTGAACTTGTGATTTGTTTGAGTGGCTCTTGCATGTAGTTTGGAGGTGGATTACTGCAGGTACTTTTGAGCAAGGCAAAACCACAGTTCTGCTGTGATTTTGCCAAACAAATCTTGCATTTCTTTACACCTTCTGGAATAATAAACCTCAGCTCTAACTACTTAACCTCTGTTGGGGAAAAATCACTTGCCATTGCAAAAAAGTGGTTGGAGTTCGGGTTTTGGGTGTTGAGGGGACACATGGGTTCATATTCTGTTTTCAGTGGTGTCTTGGCAGCCCCTAAAGCCAAGGCATTTTAAATGCTGGGTGTCTGCATTACTATTTTAGCTTTAGGTAGCCACTAAAAGCCATGAAGTGGTGAGATATCCTCAGGCACCACAGTCATCTTGAAGTATTTTACCTTTTAAAGGTCCTCTCAAGTATTTAAAGGTGCCTTTAGCTATAAAGATTTTTGCATGTTCTCACAAATTTATGGTATGAGTTATTATAATGCAGTGCTCTTGTATAGCTCCTTTCATCATGGGATATCAAAGTGTTTTATAAGCATTAGTTATAACATTCCTCAGGGAGGCAAATGAAAGATAGATGCCTATGCTGGTGTGTGCTGATCCAGGTTCCACAAGGGGATTTAGCCCGCAGTTCCTTGGGATCCAACCCATGCAGCTCAGCCCTGAGAATCCCTCCTTCCTCTCGGGGTTAAGTTGGGGCTGGGACCTTTTGGGTCATCTTGAAAACAAGGCAACCTCCTTAGGAGCATATTGCTACCTGTGCCTGGAAGACAAGGTGGACACCGAAGTGGTAGGATGTTCATCCATCCCCTGAGGAGGCTGTAGCTATTGCTGCCTCTATGGCTGCTTTAGTTCAGGATGCTCTTGATGATGTTTGTGGTCCATGGAGAGCATGGCAAGCTCTGATATGCAGGTCTGTGTGTTCAGGAAAAACCCACCCAGCAACCACAAACATGTGCACACCAGGATGCAGACTATCTGAACGGGTTTGAGAGTAACGCCAGCTTGCTCAGCTCACTGTAGGCTGCACTGCCTTGTGTGGTGCTAATCTAATTGTGTTGTTTTAATTACGCTTTGATACCTTGCTCGTTGGAGGCTCAATAGGAATCAATGCAGTTTTGTTTTCCTGTCAATAAAGACAAAGGCCTTTTGCCTGCTTCATGGGCTATAGGCGAATGGTGGCAGAGGCTATTGGCAGGCTCAAAGCTCTCCAGCCACATCCGCTGGTTTTGCAGTCGAAGTTCAGCAAGGTCTGATTGATTCTAGTTGTTAGTGCTAAGGGAGGGAACCTGTGCTGCGTGTCCAGCTAAGCCAGCAGGCCTTTGGCGCCTTTCTCAGTGTATCTGTGGCTGTTTTACTCTGTGCACATCATGGTACATTGTGTTGCAAAGCAAGAGGCTGGCTTCCACCTTTGCATCAGAGATGGGAGATGGCTGCTGTGTACCTCTTCCTGCTAATTAGGGCTCTGATTGAGGAAACCACTGAGGATGTGAAGAGTTGGTTCGTCTGCCCTGGTTTCTCTAATCTTTAGACATCTACATCTGAGTTCGTCACTACCTTCATGGCCAACAAGAAACTTAAAAGCACCCCCAAAGCCGCGCTGGGTAGTTTAAGTGAGTCACTTCTGGAGATGCTCTGGGGTATTTTTTAGGTAGCAATGTGGATTTAGGAGAGAAATTAGATTTTGGCTTACTCTGTGCATCTCAAGAGCCTTTCCTTTGCCTGAGCATTGACTTCAGTGTGATTGGCTTTGGTTAGATGATGATGCCCTCCTTGGTGGGAGGGAGCCGTAGGACCAGGAGCTGTTGGTCCTCAGCCTCTTGCAAATGGAGCCCTATTTAATGCTAGAAAAAGTGTGTTAATTAGTCTTGTGGGTACCCTGAGCTTCCTGGTATCAAAACAAGACAGTTTTGCTGCACTTAGGCTCTGATTCTGCCTCATACTGTACTTTGAGATGCAAACTCTCTGCTGGGATGCCATGGCAACTATCATCATTAAGGAGGGATATACCCATGTAAATCTGTGTGCCTTCCCCACATGTCACATTGAATGACTTTCCTCTTCCTCTGGGCACAGTCCAGAGATTGGATTCAAACCCAAGTTTCATCATGGCACTAGCAGCCAATGCTGGAGGCAGCTCCTAGGCTGCCACTGCACTCGCACCCTCCCGCCTCACTGCCTTCCCCTCTTCATGCAGCACAACTTCACCCCGATTCCAAGCTCTCCTTCCTCAGCAGAGCAGGACTCTAAAGAGTCCATGGCCACATTAAGTAAACATCAAAGGGGCTTTGATCAGCGGGCTCTGCCGAGCACAGGAGCCCCCAAGGAGCTCGGCAGGTCCGCAGGCAGCATCGGGGACACGGTACCTTAATTTTCTCCACTGCGACACAGGAGAATTTGTTTGAAGAACTGGAGCTTCTTGCATGAGGAGAGCACGCGTGCACGCAGCCTGCTTCTGGAGAAGCCCCTGTTCAGATGTCTGTTTGTTACTGATACTCAGAAAGCCCCATTAAGAAATCAAGGCATCAAAGGCGGCACGTGCCTCCTCAGACTCCAGCACTTTACTGCATGTAGGGTCACTTGCTTGCCTCTGAAGAGCAAGATGCCTCAAGCCAGAGTTATCTTCCCTTCTGAGGGCCATTTCCCATTTCACTTTGCTGCCTGCTAAGGGAGAAAGGGATGAAAGAGTCCATATGGTGGCAACATGCTGACATGGAGGACGAAGCAGCTCATTCCCTCTCTTTGGCAGATAGGAGTGCCTGAGACAGGGGCAAGGTAGGGGGTAGTGTCCTGCCTCTTCATGTCCGTGCCTACGTGGAGCAGCGCAGTAGCAGTTGATTTGGGACGCAAAGCTGAGCTCTGAGGCTGACCAAAGCCTTCAGTTATGTGCTCACCTCACTGGTGCTTTACCAGAACAACGCATCCAGCAGGATTTCCTCCCTGCAGCATCCCCATGTGCTTGCTCTGGTCCCCAGCCTAGTCTAACATCACTGTCTCTTCTCTTGCAGAACTGGGGCTCCCAGGACGAGGATGCTGCCTAGTACTGGGGTTCATGTACAAGGAGAAGTACCGGAGGATGACTGAAGGTGAGCAGGTCCCTCACCTTCTATTCTTCTGTCCTCTTTAGCCATCTCGTTGCAAGGGATGTGGATGCGCTACTGCTAGGAATGGGTTAGGTTCTTGTTCACACCAAGGGCAAAATCCTGCTTCCCCTTTGATCTCGGAAACATCTTTGCAGGCATGGGTAGGAGAAGCCCCCAGCCTGAAGCTGCAGGAGAACAGGAGTTTTAGTTCCATACATCGATCATCCACTGTCCTTTCCTATGGAAAGGATTTGTTGCATGGAAAGCTCTTCCAAAGGTTGCTGCATCTGGTCTTCTCATTCTAGCTGGGTCATAGAGCCTCAGTTGTTCCCCTGTGAGTTTTCAGTGCCTCTGCACCTCTCAGAGGTGCCTTTGCATTGTTCACCAAACCTCTGCTAAAGTTTCCCTGGTTTGTATTCCTGTCATTCCCCAAGTATTTTATGAGCATTGATTAATCCATAGAAATATCATAAATAATTATGAAGCATAATAACTAAACAAAAACTATTTATGCTCTGAAGAACTGGCCTCCTTGCTCCTGGTAGCTTCATCGTTTGGCTCCTTTTTCTCGTGCAAATCTTAGTGCATCCTCAATGTGGACTAAAAGGATGAGAGCCCTTTGAGATGGGAAGGTATTCAGGGTGTGCCAAGGGGAGTCTGACTGCGATGAGGTTCCTTCAGGAGCTGCAGACTTGATCCAAATACAGATTTAATCCATTCTGAGGGCTTTGATTGGGACTGATTTGGACAAAGGCTGGGATTGCTCACACGGTATGGTGTATTGTAGGAGCTGACCGTGTGGTGCCTTCTTTCACAGGAAGGTTTACCATTCACAAGAGTAATAGGTGTATTAGCTTTCATGGGGTGTAAAACTCATGTGGAGGCAAGTTTCTGGCTCAAATATCAGTTAGAAGATCAAAGGTTCCTTGGGTCTCCAAGGAGCCCTGATACTGAGCTGATAACATGGGGAAAGTACTTCACAAGACTTCACCTTGTGCTTGTTAATTACCATATGCTTTTTAAGTATTGATTAAAGTGTGTGTTTAATGGGAAGGGGCTGCCCCTTGGGACAGAGGATGGCAGTCTGGTCTGCGTGCTGCGAGTAGGTTCAGTAATACCCCTCCTAATTCCTTCCTGTCCCTTCAGCCCATGGGAGAAGCTGCCTGCGGTTGTGCTGAGATGGGAAAGAGCATCCTGGGGATGCTCAGAGGGTGTCTAAGAGCTGGCAGGACCCACCCTGGCATTCTGGCTCCTTTGGGATCCTTCACAGAAGCTCCTGTCCCCCAGTGGATTCAAAGCCTGCATTCACCTGGAAAGTGAAGCCCCTTTTTTAGGCTGAACATGGCTTTGTGCGGCAAGAACAAAGGAACATGAAAGACCAACAGTAAAGCCTTTGTGTAGGAATAGGAACAAAGTGTACCTGTCTGATGGTACCTAGCTTCTGGCCCCCACCAGGCAGCAGGACCATTACATTTAAAGGCACAATCTGCCAAAACCAAAGTCAGGGGATTTCCATGGCTACAAAGACCACCTAGGACTTGTGTTTTGACTAGAGGCCATTCTGGATGACAATTGCAAGCCCCCAACCCCCCAGGATTTTGGTGTATTTCAGTGCAGAAAACCACACTGAAGGGGGTTTCAGATGTCTGGCCATCAACAGAGGTGTAGTGAGGGCATTTCCTGCCCAAAGCACCAGAGCCAGGCTCTTTGGGCCAGTTACCTTGCAGGGATGAGGAGGACAGAGACAGCTTCCCTTTTATACTTCAGCCAAGTGAGAGCTTTTCCTCTTTTTATTGCATGATGGTGCTAATGAATAGCCCTATTAGTAATTGCAGGGTAGCTGAAGGAACTGAAAGCAGAGGTAGGCAGTGGGGCAATGGGCTAATTATGAAGTGTGGGGTCTCCGTCGTAGTGGAAATAGGTAATTACAGGGCTCATTAGAACCTTGCTGTCACTTAACGGAGACATCTACAAAATGCACTCATAGCCAGAGAAGCAAAGAGGCCTTTTCAGGATGGAGTTACCGCTTTGTGGTAGGAAAGCGCTTCTCCAGGCTGTTCCCATGGAGAAGGTTCAGGCTGGGCGCCTGCGGAGCAGTGCAGCAACCTCTCCCAGCAGGGTAAAATCAATGTTGTGGCTTGCAGATGCTCTGTGGCCATGCCCAGCAAGGGCTTTTGGTAGTATTATGCTGTTTGTTTACCAGCTGGCAAGGGATGGATGTCCACTAACACAAGCGATTGCAGATGCAGGCTGATCCATCCTCCAGTGTGAGAACCTGCCTCTGTCAGTGTTACTTAGCACAAATCAATATATCAACCTGTGCCATGGAAAACCAGGTCTGGGGAAGGTGGTGTTATCTCTACAGGGCTGCTGCCAGCACTGCTGGGATGTGCAGGGCAGGAATGATTTCGGCATGCTGCACTGTGTGTGATGGCCCCTCATGAAAGGTGCACTGGGAAAAGTGATGGATTTGGGCACCATTTGGGGCTGGGAAGCAGGAAGGTGCTGGCTGCAGCATGGCTGTTAATGCTTATCCCTTTGCTGTGATTGACGACTGCCTTGTCTGCGTGCTGGGATCCCTGTTTGGTGTGCGGCTGTGAGTTGTAGGGTGAAATAAAGCTGGTGACAGTTGTAGACAGAGGGAGAGGTAGAGCTGTCTGTAATGATGGCCTTGCAATAAAGACACTTCAGAGTTAATCCTCCACCATCTGTCTTCATTCTGCTAATAACCCACTCAATCAGATGCTGCTGACTGTTTGTTAACATTCAGAAAGAGATACATAATCAGGAGGAGCATGCTGTTTGTTAACCAGGGGCTGGGTTCCTCCTTGGGAACAACTCTCCCTTGACCACAGTGGTTCAGTGGGAGCCACAGCTTGTGGATGGGTGTCACAAGGCACATACTGTGCCATGGAGGTGATGCTGAGGCTGGCAATGAGCTGAGTTATTTGTTCTCCCCATGGCTTGCATTGCCCTGGCTCAAGGGGATTTTGGAGAAGATAGGTGGTTTCTATGGGGTGGGTCACCTCAGCCCCCCAAGAGCAATGGTCTTGAACTAAATTCGGGCTTGTTTTCTATTCCCTTTTCCCCTTCACATACAATTCTCCTCCCTTCCCAAGTTCCTGAGGGAAGGCCACAGGTGTACTGTAAAATCTCTCCCTGCTCTTGGTCCCTGCCTGTCCATAGGAGCAGGTCCTGAGCTGCGCTTTTTCCTCCTCAGTGGTCCAAGGCAGGTGTTCAGGCATCAGTCCCTCTCCTGCTATTTTTCTTCTCCTCTCCTGCCTCTGACTTCCTGCCAGATCTAACTGGAGTCATTAGCAAGCATCACTGCAGCAATTATGACACTTTCTGGCTGCCATTCATGAAGCTACTAACGGGAACAACTAAGCACTGAGAGGTGTCAGCCTTCACCTTCACCAACTGTTCTCACCAGCCGCTGGCTGCCTGGAGACGCTACAACCCATGGGGCAGCTCCCTACCTCCTCTTCTTCCCCTTCCAGGCACATAGCTGGCTCCTGTGTCCTCATGTGCAGTAGACAGGTGGCATCTCAGTGGGATGGACCCTGTGCTTGGAGGGGATGTGTGGGCTTCATCCTTGTGTCTGAGGGCTCAGTGTAGCATTCTCCTCCTGGACCAGCTAACAGTTACTGATTGGTGCTCAAGGAAGGCCAAAGTCCCCCTCTGCAGCTCTTGCCTTAGCTTATAGCCCTGCCTCCCACTTGGCTCATACGCATCAGTTAGAGACAGGCACAAGGCAAAAATCTGTACCTTGATCTGCACCATAACTGGAAACAGAAGCAAGTCTCCAGTTTTCTGCTTTCAAGGCATCTCCGTTCACTGTGCAAAGCGCAGCAAAGCTAGCAGCTATTACTGCAGAGCTGCAGCTCCACATAGCAACCAGCACTGCTGTGTGTTTCACTGGGAGAGGCTGTTGCTTAGCAGATTTCATCTGCTGGGTGATGGCAGGAGAAATGTGCTCAGATGGGGCTTTCTGAATCCAGGGTTTTCTCTATAAAGACCGCATGGGGCTGTTGGTCAGCACCTTCCAACCTTGAGTATGGGGAGGATGGAGCATGAGGACCCAAGTTTAGTAGTCTGAGCTGCAAACGAATCCTATCTTGCCTCTTCTGTTCAGGTGTGGGATCTTATTTAAAGGTGCTGGGACTAATGTAAAGCTCTGATTTCTATTGGTGGGGGGAAGGTGGAGATGCTAAAAGAATGAGGTTCATCCACTTACCTCAAAGGTGGGACATGAGGTGAGGTTTGGTGGCTTGAATGGAAGGAAAGCTACCAACCTGCTCTCTCCATGGTTGTCCATGCAGCCCTCAAAGGCTAATGGGGATGGTTCTGTTCAGCCCTGCCTGGCGAAAGCATGCAGCTGCTGTTTCTGGCCTCCGTTGTCAGCTTCTTATCTTCAGCTTCAGGTATCTCTAGTCTATGCTTTTGGTTCTGCTGGCATGCAGGGGCAGAACAGTGTATGCACGTGAAAGCTGATTTTATGGTTTATAATTATCTTGTTCCCATCTTTTGAATAACTATAGCTCCTCCATTATTAAAAATTGGAATTCCAGTCCTTGGCATAGATCACAAAATGGAGCCAATGCTCAACCCAGGCTCTGCATAATGTACCTTGGCCTAAATTGAATAATTGGTGAAATGGTGGAAATCGTTAGTTTTCCCCCAGTTCCTTGGTGCTGGAATTAGTGAGATATTAGTGCAATTAGCCAGTGCTTCCATTTGAGGCTGCAATCATTTGGTTTGTAATTTAGAATAAATGTAAAAGGCCACTTGTGCTTCTGAACGGGTTATTTGTCCTGTTTAAAAGTATCTAATGGGGTGGCTGTCATCTAAGCAAGATACATTTGACCCATTTCAATTTGTTTCCCTTTCAATCTGCTCTCTGTTTTGCTGGATCTTTTCTTTTTTTAATAAAAACATAAAGAAGAAGTGGGAAAGGGAGACCGAAGAGGGCTATAATAGAAGCGTTATAGATCTGAAGTTTATCATAAGCCCACGTAACTTGAAATCAAGGCTGTTACACTGCAGAAAGCAATAAAAAGAACACACTATTCAGAGATCATTTAAAGGGCTAAGTGACTTGTCAATGAGATGCTGCTCCATTCGACTGCCTCTTAGTAGCTTCTCAAAGGGAAGCTGCAGCTCTTGCAGGAACGAAGGCTGCGTTGCAGGGAGGGAGCGGTTGGGTCAGTGGGGTGCTGACACAGTGATGCTGAGATGGGTGAAATCCATTTCAAGGCCTCACCTTACTGCTTGGAGAGAAACCTGCTGGGGCTGTGGCCTGGAGTTGGTGCTGTTTTGGGGGGAAGTGGCTTTTTGAGAGAAGCTGCTGTGCCTCTGCTCCGAATGCCTCCCTGCTTGAATGCTCCTCCTGCTGCCTGCCGTTGTTCAGTGAAGGCTTTGTCCTCTTAGAGTGTGGCACTGAGTTGCAGCGATGTGTTCATGCCACCCATTAATGGCCCAGCAAGGAGCTGCTGCCTCTGACTTGGATTTATGGGGATACTTCATCTGGATCTTGAAAGTCACTTTTACATCTGTAACCGCACGGGCTGAGCATGAATCTTCCTTGGCCTCAAGGATAAATCAGAGCCAGCCTCTCTCATCCCTCTAACGAGTGACCTTTTCCCTCTAGCAGATGCCAACAACCTCTGTGCTGCTGGGAAACTCAAACTTCACTTTGTTCTCTGGCTTAACAGGGGAAGAGGTTTGTCCTTTGGGACCAGACCTGTAACATGTTACTTGATTTAGCTCAAGCAGCATTGAACTCAAAAGCCCATGCACAACTTGAACATCCTCTTGAGCATCTCAGCATCTTCTTACAGTTTGCCCTCTAAGGCTTTGCATCAGCCCGCAACCTGGGAATGGGATTTCTCCAAAGCTTTGCTCAAAGCTGCAGCATTCCTCCACAAAATCTACTGGGATCTACAGTGGTGGGTCCCTTATTACCTGATCTCCTCCAGGATGCAGTGAGGACTTGTGTTGCTAGCGCTGCTGTCATTGCTGATGAAGGTGCTGTCCCCTCATGGCTTGGCAGCTTGGTGACAGGGAAGCTTGCCTTACCCCAAGCACTGTCACTTATGTCTCCCCATGAAGACACAATCGCAATTAATTAGGGAATGCGTCTCCCATCTAACATGCATTGATGCTGCTGTTCTTTATCTGATAAAAGCATTAGAGATGGAAGAGGTGAGTGGATGCAGTGAGCTCTGGAGAAGCTGTTAAAGATGTACTGTTATCAGCACTGGTCTCATTGATATTTCTGTGGTGCTTTGTGTTTCTGTTAGCTAAACAAGACAGGGATGCGAGTGACACCTGAGGCAAAATCAGCATACGAACTGTCCCTTTGTCTAGTTTCAAGGGGAGACTTTGACTGGGTTGGGTCAGATGGAAAAGTGGGTAATGCAGGACCTTGCTGCTTCTCACAGGGAAGAGCTTCTTCTTAATATCTGATCTCGATCTCCTCTCTGTTAAATTAAAGCCATTCTGCCTTGTCCTGTCCCTACATACTTGTCCAAAGCCCCTCTCCAGCTTTCTTATAGCCCTTTTAGGCACTGGAAGCTGCTCCGGGTCTCCCTGGAGACCTCACTTGTGAGTCCTAGACATTCACAAGGATGCTGCTTAAGGAAGGATCCCATGTGACCTGTATTTCAGGCAGGATAGGAAACACCTCCTCAGCTTACTGCTGCACTGCCCCTTTGGATAGCAGGAGCAGAGTTTCATCCTTGATGCTCTTGTTGTCTGTGATGCAGCTGAGCGACTCCACTGCTTGTAAATCTGATGCGAAGCTTGAGAGTTTCATGGCAACGGTGGTGTTTTAGCAGTTAATGGTCTAAGGGTAGAATTTCATCTATTGATTGGAGTAGTGGTCCCCCATGGAAATCTACGGCTGCATGGTCTTCAGTAAATGAATACAATACCTCCTCGCTCCTTTAGTGGCATGAGATAATTCATGAGCTGCTTCTTGTGCTGTTCAGCCTGCAGGTGTGTATGGAAGAAGGTGGGATCACGTGGAATCTGTATTCCCTCCCTTTGCAGGGACTAGAGGGCCTGCTAAAGATGCTTTGGGAATCTTAGGTTAATAAACACAGATCAATATCTGGGATGAGATTTAGAGCATCTTGGCTACTTGAATTCCATTGCCCTTGCACTACCCTTTAGGTCCTGAATAGCATTTGAAATGGGATGTACATTGAAGGAACATGCAAGCTGGTGGGGAAGAACTTGTCCTGTAAAATGCACCTGAGAAAGATAGACCTAACCTTATGTACCTCACCTTACTCTGGTGGCCACCTCCTGGTGTTGCTTTCTCCATTGGGACAGCGCTGGTTTGTTGTTAGAGGCAGGAGGAGCATGGCTTCCCACCGAGGAGGGTGACTCTGGTTTTCCCATCTCTGTGGTGCCTCCAGACTGCCCTCTCAGTTGACACTGGAGCCTGTGGTTCTGTTGATAACTGTCTCCTCTCTGCAGAGCTGTTGCTGCGGCCCCAGGGTCTGTTGTTTAGTTTCCTCCCTCTGTGCCCATGGGACCTTGCCAGAGAGGTTGCTGGCAGGCAGTATTTCATCAGCAATCCAGGTCATGCTGGTGGTGTGGTGTCCACCAGACAAGAACCTGGACATGCGGATATGGCTGGGCCATCAAGTCAGGTTCTGATGATGCCATAACTCCTGCCAGCGTAAACTGATAGCATGATTGTGAGGGAGCCTCCAGCTTGTTAAAGTAACTGGAAACCATTGTTTCCAAGACAGCGATCCAGGCTTTCATTTAGGAAAGGGGCAGGAGTGTGAGAGTATACCTCTACTGAAGGCTGGAGAAAGAAAGAACATCCCTTTTGTCATTATAAGGTCTGCTGCAAGGAAACACAGGGTCTGTTCCTTCCAGGTCTGGATCTCTAACTGCCTTCCCCTGGAGGCAGACACACGTGCCTGCTTTCCACAAGCCGAGCCAGGTAGGAGCCTCACAGGCTGGAGCAATGAAGCAATACCAAGTTACCATCGTTTAGAATATCAATTAAAACCACTGCATCTTGAAGTCCCATGCTGCGACACACGCTCTGTATTGATGAATAGGCAGGATTGCCATTAAAACAGACCTTAAGCCAGCAGAAACAAGTCAACTGTGCAGTTGTGAGCAGAAATACAACTGGTTAGAGGATTTTGAGCTAAAGCCAGGCTGTAGGGTGGGAACTGATGTTGTGCCTGTGACATCAGAAGGGTTTCATCTTCACAAGAGAGCCCGTGGCTTTGGTTATGATATGAAAAGGCTGAAACAGTTCTGAAGGTCCATTCCCTGCTGGTTTCCCAGTGTGTCATTAGGTCACGCAACATCACCTCTGCTCTGCAGTCCCAACCTGTATGATGGAGTTCCTTTCTCACAGGAGCAGGGTAAGACAGCTGTAGTTCACAGCTATAATGACAAATAGGAAGAAATTGTGTGTTTCAGGCCGACAAAATGAACTTATTCCTGTTTCTTAGTGAAGTGGTTTTGGGGTTTGCCTGAAAGCAACTTTCTTGGGTATTTTGCATTATCCTGCTCTGTTTGGGCTGGCTTTTCTTCAACTCTTCTAAAAATCCATTCTTATCATAAGGAAATAGTGAAATGTTGTTGTATCAAGCTGAGTGCTGCAAGTCCTGATCTTTTTCTCCCCAAGTTGCTCGGTGTACCTGGCCAAACCCTGCCATCTGTATTCACTAGATAAAACTGAAGTCCGTTAGCAGCCTTCAGGTTAAGGTTGATGAAGACAGAAGGAATAGGCATGGTCAAAGAGCTGAAGGCTCAGTAGTGGAGCAGAGAGCGTGTCTGCCATTCCCCTTGGCCAGGCAGCCAACACGACAGTTATTTAGTGCTCAGGGCTGCTAATGTAATCCTTCACAGAGCAGGACAATCATGCTCCAGTGCAGCAGCAATCTCGGGGCCCGTATATACCCTTTTATGCCCACTATTGGCTCCCGTAAGTATTTACTCAATCTATAAATGCATTAATGGGACTAATCCAGAGATATAACTTCAGATGGATTTTTTTCCCCTTTTACAAAGATGAACCTTTTATATAGACCGGGGGAAAGAGAAGAGAAGCTAAATGTTCAGTGACTAATGATCCTCATCAATATTCATGAGATATGGTATGCGTTTCAAGATGTAAAATAAAGGAAGGAAGAAAGAGAGAAATGAATTGACTTCTTTAGAAGCTAAATGAAATATTGAGGTTGAGCTGGAGAGAAGTATGCCAGGTCCTTGTTGCCATTGGCTCTGACCAGGGTTCAGTTGAAGAGCTTTCAAAGAGGAGCAGATGTGCCAATATAGATGGTGTGCCCAAGAGCTATGAGGGTGTTTGCTGGCATGGTAGCACAAGTCTTCAGCTGAAGATGAAGTCCATAGTGAGCTGAGTGCAGTACAAATAAGGAGAGAGGTCATCCCTGCCCCAGGAGCCCCCATCCTAAGCCAGCTAAAGCCGGGGTATGCAACAGCAGCAAGGGTTGGGA
This sequence comes from Bolborhynchus lineola, assembly GCA_025448015.1. Taxonomy (NCBI): domain Eukaryota; kingdom Metazoa; phylum Chordata; class Aves; order Psittaciformes; family Psittacidae; genus Bolborhynchus; species Bolborhynchus lineola. The sequence goes on along the minus strand of JAOEHX010052130.1, from coordinate 90,480 downwards.
CCAGTTGGGGTTGTCCCAGGTAAATCCTCCTTTGCAGTGCCTCCAAAAGAGCTCCTGTCTCTGCCATTCACTGCTCTGAGATTTCTTGTTTGGGACATTTAGAGGGTATAGTGGATGTTACTTGAGGCATGAGTGCCATAGGACTGAGCTTCTGGTAGAGTTGTCCCTTCGCAAGCACATGGCTCCATCTTACAAACATCTGTTTATAGTGTTTATGTCTGTTTATATACGGGGAGCTGGTTTGTTCTTGAGGAAGATACATCCTTACCTACTGTGCTGTCCCTCCCTCTTTTTGTGTTCTTTTTCTTCCTTCCTGTCCCTATTTCCCTCCCTGCCCTTGTCTTTACTACAGCAGAAAATCCCTCCAAGTGTGCTGAATCTGGAGATGAAATATTAACATCCTCAAATGCTTGAAAACAGAAGGGGGAACCTTGATCCTTCCCCGCTTCAGCCTTTCTTTTCAGTCTAGCTGGAGGACAAGGAAAGACTCTGCAGGGAGAACACCTGATATATGGGTTTGTCAGAAGGATGTAGCTGTAGACAGGCAGCAGTGACAGCAGAGGATGGAAAGAACCAGGATCTGAATAACCAAATTTGCCTGTTGAAAAGAGCATAGGAGGCCCAGAAGAAAGGCTTCCCCCATCTTCTCTTCTAAATCTTTCCCCTTTCTTCTGCAAGTTGCCCTTGTCTCCCTCCGCTTCCAAAGCTGCTCCTTTTCATTTTGGTGACATCCCTTTCCTCCTCTGAGTGACAGCCCTCCCACCCCCACCAAGGTCATCTGCCTTTGAGACCATCTTTGATCTGTGCCCTGATAGAAGGGCCGAGTATTGACTTTGGCTTCGGCTTCATTAAGAGGCAGCCTCATTTGTCAACTTGTTTGTTTCAATAGCTGCTTGGGAGACGGCTGCTCCCCGGCCCCTCCTTGCTCAGCCAAGGCATTAACTCCCTTCTCAAGGGTTTGCAGGCAAGGTCGTTCCAGGTGGCCTTGCATAGTCCTCTCCCTCTCGTTAATCCATGTCACGGCGGGTTTAAGCAAGATTAGAGCCAGTCGGTTCGTGGATAGAGTCTTGAGGATCCTGGGTGCTGCCAGAAGCTGTGTGTAGGTGAGCTCATATGCGGTGCTCCCGGATGGAAAGGCAGGTCCTGTCTGCTTGAGATGGGGTCTGAGTGCCATCCTTGCAGGAGCTTTGCTAGGGCCTGTTGTAATGATTGCAAGTAGTGAAGATTCATTTCTCTCATCAGTTGTCATCAGGTAATGTGTCTGCCAATAATAGCTTCTGGTTTTAATGCAGGTGCTCAGATGAGGTTAATCAAGTTACCCAGGCCTTTTTGGTTTCGTCTTTCCTGTTGGTTAGTGAATAATGTATTGACAGGGGTTTGCTTGCAGTGTTTGACCTCTCTAGGAATTACCTCCCTGCGCTGCAGATCCCCAGGCATTAGATGAGCTTTAAGGTCCCTTCCAATCCAAACCGCTCTGTGACTGTATGATCTTTCTCTAAAATCATGTGAAATTCCAGACATTAGCATTTCCAGGGTTGTTTAAGGATTGGGAATGTGTTGGCATGACAGCCTTGTGAGGCAGAGAGGTTCCTGGCGATGCAACATCTCACCCTTTGCTTAGATTCAGACCAAAGGGCAGAAGCTGTGCTGCTAAGGACAGTTATCTGCAGCATTGGCTGCTTCCAGATCTATCTGACCTTGTGCAGGAGAAGCAGATGAAACCAAGAAGCCAGACTTCCCTGAGCCTCAAACTGGGCTCCAGTTTGCTGCAGACCTCGAAGTCTCCCTGTCTTTGTGGGGATGGGTGTAGTGGTGCTATTTCTTTACTCCTGAGAAATACAGCATGTGCTGAGCCTTTGAGGGAGCATCAGCCCAGCCCATGGTAAGGGAAGCAGCTCAAAAACCCAAGGCACTGAAGCTGGGTTGTGCTGCAGGACATAAAGCTTCTTCTGGTGCTGGCTCTCCTGAATAACTCCTCATTCCTGACAGCAGAGAGGGAGCTTAGGGAAGATGTTCCTGGCTGTTGCCACAGGCGTTTTGCTTCAGCAGATCCCGGGATAATAAGGCATCGGTAATCATGCAGCTCCACGTGGGCTGCGATGTGACTGGCACCAAAGCATGCTGTGGGTCCCTGCAGCCCAGGGAGCATGGAGCAAAGCCAGGGAGAATACTAACTGTGATGGTGGGAATGGCCCTGGGATTAGAGAGCAGGCTGTAAAAGGAGAGACTGGAGGAGGTAAATTTATATAGTCTGGAGGAGGCTCAAGGGGAGACACGACCAGAGTCTATAAATACACGCAGCAATAGAAACCAAGGGAGGAAATTATTCAGAGGAAGGGAAGACAAGGAGCAGTGCCTGAAGCAAAGGCAAGAAAAGTTTATGCTGGATCTTGCATAGAAGGAGATGGGCCTTCAGAGTCAGGCATCTGGCCAAGATGGGTACTGCTGCTGCTACCCTGTACTCCCCATCCCCTCTGAAGCCTCACAAAGCTGGTTTCTCTATCTCCTACTGGGTTTTGCTTTGTTTTACAGCAGCCCCACCTTATTTCTTCCCTGCCAGCCATCTCACACAGGTATCCTGCACTAAGCCACCCCAGCACGCCTTAGAAGGTTTAATAAAACAGATTGAGATGCACTTGGGCTTATGGCTTGACAACTAGTTCCCCTTGAACAAGAACATTTGCCTTCTCTGGGTGACAGTGCTTTGAGTCCGCAGCCTTAGGCGCTGTAGCTCATTGCTAGTCATCTCTCCAATGAATAATACACAGGCCTGAATATTTGTCTGCATACATCTTCCTTTCCTATAGGGTAATTTAATGTTATCTTTGGGCCTCCTGCTCCTGAGATGAAGAGATTACTTCAAACCTGCAGCCCACAACCACAGCCATCGGTTTCAAACATCATTAAGTTTCATTATAACAAATAAACACTGCAATGACATTTATAAGTTACCAGAGAGCACAGAAACACAAATATGAAGCAGATAAACTGCATTTGATCCAAATAATTACTGCAGGCAATATCGAGCTTAGGCTGAGCTGGCAGCCGGGTACCGAGTAATTTATAGGAGTCTGTAAGGCGCTGTGTTGCACATTGCTGCTTAAAAATTATGGTGATGGTTATGTGTCTCTCTCTCTTTAAAGCCTCAAACAGGTTATGTTCCTGCCTTGGGGGAGGCAGGAAGCTTTCCTCAAGCCAGAAATGGAGGTGGCCCTAAATGTGTGGCTATTACTGGTTTGGGGACTTTTCTGTTCCCCTTCCTCATCATTTTAGCCCAAGCAGGGTCCTGCAGTTGAGGTTTGTGGTTGAAGCTGCAAAAGAGACTTTTCTTTATGTACATGTTGTTATTTTGCCCTGTGGATTTCTATCCCCAGCTGTGCACTCATCAGGTTTTGAGAGGGCGGAATCCTTTGAGAGAGATTTTTGCTGTAAGACAATGCAATACCATAAGAACTCAATTCCTTTCATTTTTGACTCCCAGCTTTATGCTACCTGCTCTTAACCCTGGTTGAGGAAACCCCATGAGGAAAACCAGATAGAAAAGCATCTCCCCCCAGAACCTGATCGAAAAGGGGGCTTGTGTATACATAAATTCTCTCCAAAGCTTTGCCTCGCTGTGTAGAGTTGAGGGTTTGTCTGCTTTGGAGCGAGAGCTCATCATCTCTTAAGTGAGCCACATGGAGCTCGTCATGGGATGGAAAGCTTCCGATGTGCTGCAGGCATAGAGGCTCAACCCAGGATGGGACTCAGGAGCAGCTGGGTTTATTGGTGAGCATCTCTCATTACCTGCTCATTAACTCAGCAGCCTAGAGTGGGCTAATCTTCTCCTGGACTGGAGTTTTGCACAAGCAAGCCATTGACTCTGCAGTGGGGACCATTGAGAAGGAAGTAGTAATAGAACAAAGAGCAAATTCTGGTGTTTAAATACATCCAAGTCCCTTTCTGACATGTCCTTTCTCTTCAGCAATACAGTAAAGATGTTGCTGGGTCCATTAGCCCGGGGCTTCTGCCAAGGGTGTACATGGACTGATGAAGCAGTTGCAGGGCTATAAATATTGACTGGATTCATGTTTCATAGCATCCCAGACTGGTTTGCGTTGGAAGGGAGCTTAAACTCCCCCAGTTCCAACCCCCTGCCACGGGCAGGGACACCTTCCACTGGAGCAGTTGCTCCAAGCCCCTGTGTCCAACCCGGCCTTCAACACTGCCAGGAATGGGGCAGCCGCAGCTTCTCTGGGCACCCTGTGCCAGTGCCTCACCATGTTTCCTCTCATTTTTCATGGCTGTTGGCTTCAGAGGGCAAAACCAAGTCAAAACCAGGAGCCAGTTGTTGTATGCAGTGGTGCAGGTCACTGACCTCCTCTGTGACGGCTGAGCAACGGAGGAATGCACTTTCTAGGCATTCCCCTGGGTCTGTAGATGCAGTACGGCAATGTTTTTCAGGGGATGGAGCTGTTAGGCTTTCATATATAGGTAGCTGTTGAGCACCTTTCTCGGGTAAAGAGGATGGGCATGACTGTGAACCATCTCCTGCTCAAAGGATGATCTGCTCCCTTTCTGTTCGTTTTAGCATCTCTTATCTCCTCCTGTCTTTCCCCTGCCACTTTTGTTTGTGTGTTGCACATGCTTAACTTTAGGCTGTTCTTCAGAATAATTTGGTTTAACTCTAAATATGAATCTTGCATGTAAAAAAGGAAGTGCACATATTTACAATCATTTCTGCTTGGCAAAATCCAAACAAACAACAATTACAGCAGAAACCTGCTCATTCTCATTCCACTTCATCTTCAGACCTGGTAATTCATGCAACACAACCTGAAGCAATCTCACCCTGCTTCTTAGCTCAGCTAAACAGGGAGCTGGAGCGAGTCTTCAGCCTTGGTGCATCATGGTTGGGGTTAGAAGGGACCTTTAAAATCATCTAGTTCCAACCATGGATCCGTAATACCGTGTAGCTAGGAGCTACCCCAGAAGAAATGTGGTCAGTGTTTCATGCAGACAGTGGCCTCTCAATGTTTAGGGGCAAGAATAAGATTTGTTCTTGTGTTCCCTACCTCGATACATGCGGTTCTTTTGAGAAGGAGCAAAGCCTTTCAGTAGGCTTAAGATTGAATATCTGCATTTCCTGTCCTGAAATGAGTCTTCATGTTTATTTTAGCCTAGAAAAGAGAAGGCTCTGGAGAGACCTTAGAGCAGCTTCCAGTGCCTAAAGGAGCTACAAGAAACCTGGAGAGAGGCTTTGGACAAGGGCAAGGAACTGGATGAGCTTTAAGGGCCCTTCCAACCCAGACCAGTCTGGGATTCTGTGATTTCTCTCTGTGCCTCAAAGCAAATGATAACAGATTCTGAAAACTGTGTGTGGAAGTGAAACATGGTGTGACCCAAGGTGAGCTCTTTGGTCTGATTTTCCACCCTGTGGACTGCACAACTTCCAGTTGCTTGGGGGCAGAGCAAGACTTAGAAATCTCTGAATCTTTTGTGAAATGCATTATTCATCCTTGTTTTCCTGTGGATGAGTGTCCTGCTTGCCCTCTAACTCAAAGATAAGCTGAGGTTATTAAGGCTGTATTTCAAAAGAGCCTCCCCAGTCTGGGAACAAAGGATGGGATAAGGGGATGCATCTGGATTGAATGTTATCCAGGGCTATGGAGAGATTTCAGAAGGTCACAGGGGTTAAAATCCTTACGGATGTTATCCAGGATACTGCTCAATGGCTTGAGCCTCAGCTGTTATTTCAGGAGGAACTCTTCCTTTCCCTCCTTTGGGAGTTACAGTGGATGGGTTTAGGTCCAGGAGTGTCTGTGCAAGTATCCTGCAGCAATGGACACACTGACCCCATTCTGAGCACCTTCTGCCAGCTGCAGGTAGTTCACATTGAAAAAGCATCTGTGGAGTCACCGGAGCATCCCCTCCTCTTCTCTCCAGCCCATCAGCCTAGCCATGGTGGAACTGTGCCAGGACAGCTACACCTTGACAGAGAGCAAATAGTAATTCATTATCCTGCCACAGGCTCCTGGGCAGCACTGGTAGCAAAGTGTTTCTTAGTCACTGGCAATTCTCAGGGGAAGCTGGAGCTTCCAGGAGGATCAATGTGAGGAAACCCATTCCCTTGTGCTCATGAGAGCAAAGCATTGCATGTCTCAATGAGGGATGCTGGTCGGGGCTGCGCCTGGGGGTTCCAAATAGGTTGTGGTGCTGTTGCCCTTGTTTCTAGCAAGAGCAGGCGTCTCCCCTGTACCCCGGAGCAGCCTCAGCCAGCCATTAGCTTTAGTAACACAGAGTTGGCTCCTGTCCCCCTCTACAAAACCTCATCTACCTCTTTGCTGCAAGAACAAACACTTATGATGCAGGCCCCTGGAGCTGAATACCACCTCATTCATCTCGCTGCTCTTATCTCCAACCAGGAATAGTGCTCTGTGTCCCAAAGCTCCTCTCGTTGTTTTCCTGACTCTGTCAGTTTGTCTAATGGAAGATAACGCTTCAAGCTTGGCTTTTGCTGGGCAGCAGGTACACATGAGCTTGTTAAAGCAGTTCATTCAAATCCTTTGAGTTAGAATATTCAGTGCAGTTCAGTCTGTAAGAGACTGTAGAGACTGAATATTTGGCCTTACTGACTTGAACTTTTGGGGACAGCTTAGTTTTGATTCCTTGGTGCAGTGCATTAGTTGGTTTTCTATTGGTGTAGCTAACAGGTATTTAATCTCACTAGAGGCAATTCTCGAAGCTGGTTTAGGGAGGAGGTTGCTAATAAATAACCCCCAGTAAGTGTACTCTTACACCTTCTCCAATTGGTAGCTAATAACTGAGCAGATGATGACATTTAAGCCCTTTCTGCATGGCTGATCAAACTATTCACGGTGACTTTGAAAGCAGTGCTGGGATTTCATGTGGGTATCAAAGCGAGTGGAACACTCGAGGGTTCAGATCTCTCGCCTCTGTGACTAATAGACAAAAAGATTTCTAAAAGGTCTAATGTCTTATTCAGAATTTCCCTGTCTCCCATTTGAAACTGCTTAGTGGACGCAGTGGGATGCTGATATTTCTTCTCTATGCAGCAGTAGGAAAATATCAGCCATTGCTGCAGGATGAGGTTTGCTTGGAGCTGGTGCATGGCCCAAAGGCCAAGCTGAAGAGCAGAGCACCTTAAACTCAGCTCTGATTCTTGGCACTACTTTACCTGGGGTGGTCCTTGCATCCAGGATTGTTTTGGCTTCGGTTTCTTAGAAATTCAGCCCCCTTCTTCCCCTCCATAGCTGTGCAGCTGGAGTTCATAGAACCACAGAACCCCAGAATGGCTTGGGTTGGAAGGGACCTTAAAGCTCATCCAGTTCCAGCTCCCTGCCACACTCAGGGACACCTTCCAGTAGAGCAGGTTGCTCCAAGCCCCATCCAGTCTGGCCTTGAACACTGCCAGGGATGGGGAAGCCACAGCTTCTCTGGTTACCCTGTGCCAAATGACTTGATGGGGACTGCCAGGCTTTGCTTGCTGGGATGCTTCAGGGGGAAGGTGAGTCCAGTCTCCTACAGCTTTGCACTAGGAGAGGGGATGCACCCAGTGCAACCTGGTCAGTCGGGACCAGGCTGCCACTTGCCTTTCCGATACACCTGCTTCATTCCTTGACTGACGGGCGTTGTGCTTTTCTATTTCAAATGGAATAATTCAGCAGCATCGAGCACACAGAAGCCGTGTGACCTGGATTTACGTAGTCAAACTAAAAAAGGCCAAACTGACATTTTTGTTCAAATGGACTTTGTTTTTCTCCCCCCAAGGAAACAAAATAAAATAACAGTAAGCTTATGCAAGGGCTGAACTCAAGCTACCTTTCATTTTAATTCCATGAAGCTGAAAGGAAGTACACGATGTACCACCACCAAGTGACCTTCCCTTGGGGATGCTGCTCCATGTCTCCTAATGCAGACAGCATTGCTGGTTTGATTCATCTGCGCCTATCTGGGGAGACCCGAGCCTTTTTCTTCTCCAGAGGTGGAGGAAAAGCTTGCTCTCATCCTTGTCTGTGCCCCTGGGGACACTTGGATGTCCCTTTCCTTTCTGTTCCGCGGGCACACGACCTCAAGGCCGGTTTGGGTGGCATCTCTCAGTGGGCAGACAACTGGGAAGCAGGTAATGAGTGGCTGTGCAGCCTGCCTGCTCTTCCCTGTTTGCTCTGTTCTTCCCCACTGACTGACAATTCCAGGGGGTGTTGTAAATAATGTAAAGCTTTTGTCTGCTTGCTTTTCCTCATCGTCTAAAAATCAACGCGGGCTCGGGGTTTCAAGCACCGTGGGCCTTATGCAGGTAGCTGCTTGTCCTTGGCTTGGAGGAGAAGACCCTTTGAGCACTGAGAACCAACCCATTTGTCACGGCATCAGTAGCTGAAGCTGCATTGAGTATGCAGAGAGAAGCCCTCATCTGTGGGGGAGGTATGCACATGCAACCATCCACACCCTCCCTTCCCAGTCCTCTCTGTGGACAAGAAATTACTATCTCCAGGCATCACATAGTGAGAAACCAACCCTGGTTTGAGCTGGGCTTAACCCAGCCATGACTTTACACGGGGACACTCAGTGGCACTTGGTCTGAAGGGGGACCCTTCTAAGATGGTGCATAGTCTTTGGTTATCACACAGCAGCCCCCTTGATCACCCTTCTTTTGCACGTTGTGCCAGCTCTGAGCCAGGGTAAGGATTAGCTCTCTCCATCGAGGGCCAATGAAAATGTCCCACCAGTCGTAATCACTGCTCCTTTCATTCCTGAGCAGTAATATTTTTACGAGGAGCTCCATATCCTTTCCTCAACTAAAAGGACTAATTCTTTTCAGAACACAATGGAAATTCAAAGCTCCACTTACATAAAAGGAGCTACAATGTCTCCATTTCTAATGAGTCATTGTTCCCTCTTTAAGTCCCTTGCTTCTTATTACAATGCTCACTTCTCCTGGGTAATGCAAATTTAACTATCTACCGTTCCCGTTTGCCTCTTGTCTTCCTGCAGCAAGTTGTCTGCAGCCAGGCTGCTTTTTACACAGGAGGCTGCATGCTGGAATCATTCAGACAGGAACTCATGCAAACAGATTTCAGCCTTCAGATAGCTTTGAAAAGCCAGTCACCAGCTCAGGCTTTGGCAACAGAAGGAGCTTCAAGGTGCCACTTGTGTCACAGATGCCCTGTGTGACCTTGGCAATGTCATTGTGGAGGTGCTTCCCACCATTTTCTGGGTAGTAAAATGGGATTTTTGGTCCTTGTCACCACCTGTGGGTGTTGAGGCTTCTCTGAAAAGGGATGCTGGCAGTGTGGTTTCCCTTGGAAATCACAAACATAACAGGATCCCAGCCTTTGTTTGGAAGAACAAGGCAACATTGCAGAGAAACATTGAAACCCAGGAGCCACAGGTGCAAAATCCAGTAAGGAAGCATAAAGAGTTCTGAAGGTGTTCTCTCTTCTTTTTTTCGTTCCTCTTTCTCTTTTTCCTTACTTTTTTATGACATGTTTGTGACTTCATAAGGCTCCTGCCTGTGATGTTTGAAAGTAGGGTTAGCATTATCACCTGCTCGCTGTTGGCGATGCCTCCTTTGTTCTCCCAGTTTGTTCCTGCCGTTTAGGATCCTAATAGCTGTGAGAAGTACCCCCCCCTTTTTGTTTTGGAGATACTTCCCCCTGGAAGACGGGGATTGCAGGGCCAGGGAACAGGTCACACCATCTGCTGGCTGTGTAAATAGCTCCTCAGGGAGCAAAGCAAAAGCAACAACCAGGAGAAGATGAGGCTCTGAGATCAAGAGCCTCTCCCGCTTTCTCTGACATCAAAGCCCTCCTCTACAATCGCAGGTCAACCTGCAGCTGGCAACCTGCGTTCAGTAGAAGGGTAGCTTGAGAGTGCAGATAGGACTTGGCCATGAGGCTGGAACGTGGCCAGGAGGCATGGTTAGCATCTCATTTACATATCTATTTGCTTTTAAAAAGGAAATAAATCAACAATGAATTTGGAGTAATAATATTTGCTTCTGAGCGGTGCATCTCCTCTCGGCTGGATGAAGAGCATGGATCCACTGGGGGAGGCAGAGTTGGTGCTGAGTGACTCTCAATGATGCTTGCAGGAGGGGTCCCTTCGTTTAATGGAAGGTGTCCTTGCCCATGGCAGAGCATTGGAACTCGATGAGCTTTAAGGTCCTTTCTAACCCAAACCATTCCATGATTGTACGATTTGGAAAGCCAGGTTATAGTTAAAACAGGGTTTTTTTGGCTAAAACCCTATTTAGTGGAAAGGGAGAGAATGGGAATCTTCTGGTTCACTGCCAGCACCTTGTGTGATCACTGAGGTGCTCGTTTTGGTTTGGTTTGTTGGAGTCAAACCAGCCTGCTTTGAAATCAAAGCACCCTTTTGTAATAATGTTGTAACTGTTCATGGGAAAAATACCCAATTGATGTGTTTCAGCCCATTTTCTTGTAGCTGAAAGCGCTCAACCTGCACTCATAAATCACCTTCTCCCAATCCCCATTTCCTGTTATTTTCTGTCAAGTACCTTCTCTCCCTTTAAACTTTTCTGCAAATTACTTGTTCCTTTGACATTAAGACATAAGACGGCTGCAAGCGGTAACGTGGATGGTCCTCTGATCTTCCAAACCCAGTTAAACCCAGTAATCAGGCTTTGAGCTGATTTGAGCTCTGCCTTCAGTGCTTCCGAAATTTTCTTTGCCTCTTTATTATCTGTGATTTAGGGAGCGATGATCCCGCTGTGGAGCAGGGACTGGGCCAGGTAATGCTCTTAAGGTCCTTCCCCCATCTCTCCTCTTCCATAACTGAGCTTTTGTAGCTGAGATGGAGCCTTAAACCAAGAAAAAGAGACGGTTTCAAGTGACAGCTTTTCACACAAAGAGAGGGAAGGAAAAGACAGGAAGCATATGCCATCTTCTCCTCTGATTTTCCACAGCCATCAGCTGCTCTCTAAAACAAATCAGGAAACAAGAAAAACCCCATCCCAAACCAGCCCTAAAAAGAGCTTCATTTCCAACAGCAATTACCAAATGGAGCCTCTGCTTAATGGCCATTTTCAGAGGGCATGGGCACCACTTTGTGCTTCTGCTTTCTTCTGATGACTCTTGCAGCTCCCAGCTGACAACCTGATAATTTCCAGCAATGAAACAATCTTCCTGGGTTATTGCAGCGTTCCGGCGCTGTCCCTGCTTGCCTTGAGAATTGTCAGGATTATGGAGTGAGCTGTGAAAATGCAGTTAGCAGGTGGAAAATATGTAATGAAAGGGAAGAGAAACAAAACAACGAAGCAAAATGCTTATGTTTCCCTGCTTCCTTCCCTAATTTTCACTCTTATCCCCACTTTTCCCTCATAGTGCTTGTCCTTTTTGAGTCCAAATAAAATACAGAAGTGATGAATGTTCCCTTTGCAACCAAGTTTCTGAATCTCAGTTCGGCATAACCAGGGTTGTGAGGTCTTTCCCAGCAGGAAGAACTGGAATCTCCCTTGGAATAAACCTTTTGTGCATGCAACACCGCACTGACAGTAACCAGTGTGTTTCTTTGGAGCGCCAGTGATGAAAATCGATTCCCTTTGCAAATATAGGGGTGCAGGAAGAGTTAGGACCTCAGAAATACCTATGAATATTGTCCTAAGGGTGTGTGTGGGTGCTGCAGGGAGGTTTGCAAAGATTTGAGCAGGGGTTTCGAACCTGCTGTATGTAAACTGGTAGCAATCTAGAAAGGATGGCTGTGCTCTTCCCCGGGCATCTTTATGTGCCTAAGAGCAAGTTTAAGTTAAACTACACTAAATTAAAGAGAAATAGAAGTGTTCACATGGGGGCATGCAATAGTTTAAGTTAGAAGATGGTTGAGTGTTTTAGCTCTGTCCTGTAGGCAAGGCCTGGCAACTCATTTGGAAGCAAGTTTAGTTGTGAGAACTTGTGTCACACTTAACCTTGGCTTAGGATTAATCATCAGTCAATGATTAAACTGAGTTAATGTAAATGAGGATTGAATTGATTTAGGGAGGTTCACAGGGAGACTGTCCTGCGTTAACAAATTGATTTGAAAGAGCAACTTTTTCTCCAGCCTGGTATGATCCTGGCCATTGAACTGACATTCAGCTGAGGGGTGGGGGCTTTTGATGCTGTGCCTGGTGCAGGGTGATGATTCCCACAGCAAGGCTCCTGAGCCTGAGAACCCCTCGGGTAACACAGCAAGCCACAATCCAGTCGTTCCGCCTCGCTCCCAGCTCCTCGTTTTTCAGATGTTTCTTACATCCAGAATAAGACCAAGATGTTGAAGTGCTGGCAAAGCGACAATGCTCTTTGGGTGCTTGGCACAAAGGACCCTGCTTATAAGGTGCCCAGGTTTCAGCCAATCAGCCTGAAATGGCTTTCCATTTAGAACCTTTTGCCATCTGACTCTGGCACTAAGCACAAGCTTGAAGCACAACAAGCTGTCTCCCTAAGATATCCCAGCAGTATATTTGGTTTAGGGGTGCTTTGGCAGTGTTTGGTGTTGGCATTAGAATGTTCTCCATAGCAGAGGTATTCCAGTTTTCGGAGCATCTCCGTGGCCTCCTCTGGACTTGCTCCAAAACCTTCTTGTGTTGTTGCTCCGGAGCTGGATGCAAGACTGGAGTGGGGGGATTTCAAAAGTAGGATTTAACCCTTTCTATGTTTTTCAACTGTGGCAAGGCCAAGGAATGATGATGTATTCCAAAGTGTGGATGTAAACCGTATTTCACTACGTGGCTGCCCCATCCCTGGCAGTGTTCAGGGCCAGGTTGGATGGGGCTTGGAGCGACCTGGCCTAGTGGAAGGTGTCAGTGACAGGGAGTTGGAATTGTGTGAGCTCTAAGGTCCCTTCCCACCCAAAGCAGTCTGTGGTTCTCTGATTAGGTGCAATCATGATATGACTGCTGCCTTGAGGCCTGCTGCTTCTCTAGCTGTTGATCATGATGGCTAAACTACTAGCACCACAGTTCAGAATGAAACAGGTAGAGGAAATGCCTGGCACCTCTTTGCTGTGTCATTTTTCTCCCAGGGAAGAAAATAATTGCAAGTAGTTGCCTGAGTGTATGAGGAGGCAATAAGTAACCATGTAATTCAGAGCTGCAGAACACAACTTCAGCTTTGTGCTGCAGCAGGAGCATCTTGTGCTGATGCATCCCAGTGTATCACATGGAAAACGATTGGAGAACTGATCTCCTCTTCCTGTTGTGTTCCCCTTTCCAGGTCAAGCGTCCTCCTTCACACAGCAGCCACAGGACCAAGTGGTGATCGCTGGGCAGCCTGTGACACTGCTGTGTGCCATCCCCGAGTACAATGGCATTGTGCTGTGGATTAAAGATGGGCTCGCCCTTGGCGTCGGACGGGACCTCTCCAGTAAGTCAGGATAATGCCCTACCTAAGCATGATGAATAGAGCTATCCCTGCTCAACAGCACAGGTGCAGCCACAATGTTTGGAGGCTGATGAGGGCTTCTATTTCAATTACAAATCCCTCCAGCTAGCTCAAGCAGCGGCATTAAAAGTGGGAATGAACAAACCTCTTTTCACTCTCACTCAAACCCAAACTGCTGGTTTCCCTGCAGGTGGAACCTGACCCTTTGGAAAGCATCGCTTTTGTTTTGGTTGATTTTAGGAAAGAGACGTTGTGCTTCCAAAACACAGCCTGAAAGTGTTTGTAGATGTTGGAAGTGCTTGTTTTGACACTCAGAAAAGGCAACGAAGACTCTGTTTGCAGGGGCTTCACATAAATGTGTTTATTGCAGCCCAGCAGAGATGACAAGGATCTGTGGCTTCCTTCAACTGTGCTTTTGGCAATTATAGTCTGATAACAAAATTCCCCAGACTTCTTGTTTCTTAATCCCACATGTGCATTGGAATCGAGGGCTTGGTGCGACTCTGAAATAACACTGAAGGGGTTATACAGTTTTTTCTACGTGTTTTGCTGGAAAATACTAATCTTTTAGTGAAACATTTTGCATCACTAATGGAGAGTGTTTGCTTGAATGCCAGAAACCTGGGAAGGCGCTGAGCCCTTCAGCCTTGTCCCCTGAGCACAGCAGAGGTTGTATACGTGTGGCGTTGCCTCTGCTCAACTTCTACAAAGCACAAGGAGGGGTTTTCCTTCCAGTCAAGCAGCAGCATTCAGATACCAGGGAAGGACTGGTGTTTTGTAGCCTCCAGGGACCCTGATCATCTCTAACCTGCAACGCTTGCTTTATCTTGTCCTCTTTTTTCTCTTTAATACATATAAGAACCCATCCCGTATTGAACTGGTTCTCCAGGCTCCATGCTGCAACTTTTACAAACATTAGAGAGCTGAGCTTTCCATGCAAGACCTTGCAGCACGAATGGGTAACAGCAGCTTTACTGCAGCATGTAGCTTGTGTGAATGACTTCCACAATAAACAGAGCTGGGGCTGCTTTAAGCAAGAGGAGCTGCCAGCTCGCATGATACCAGCTCAGCCAGTGATCTCATTAGCTAAATACAAACAAACCCATCATTTGTATTTCTTGCGGTTCAGGAGAGCAAATCCTGCTGTTGATAGCTGGGGAAACAACAAAACCACAAGACTGTGCCAAGCTGCCTGCGTTGCGCAGCACATTAATCACCAGCTCCAAGAGGGATGGGGTGATGGCAGCTCTTCCTTCTGTGCTGGTTCAGATGTCTCAAAACACCGCGCAGGCTGGGCAGGGCTGTTGGTACCCCTGCAGAGCCCTGCACAACCATCAGACAGATCTCACAGTGGATGTGCTTCAGGGTTTCACCACTAGCATGTGCATAGCTGACTGAAGGAGTTAAGGCCATCCTGTGATAGGCATCGGGGGAGTAGGATGTGACGGGTTTCCTGGTGGGAAAGGCCCATACCTTTTCCGAGGGGGTTCAGTAATTACTCCTTCATCAGCTCTTTCTTTTTAAACTCTTATAAAAACCCTGCAGCCTGTTTTGAAATGGTTTGAGTTGGAAGGGACTTTAAAGCTCATCTGATTCCATGGTCTTACACTACAAGACTCCATGTGTTTCCCAGATTTGAGGGGGCTCTGGACCCATGCTCTGTCTTCTTCATCCTCAAGCTCATGGGTCCTGCTGCCTCCTGACTCGTGCCTTTTGTTCTGCAGGTTACCCACGCTACCTGGTCGTAGGAGACCACCTGTCTGGACAGCATCACTTGAAAATCCTGAGAGCTGATCTCCAAGATGATGCCGTCTATGAATGTCAGGCCATCCAAGCAGCCATCCGATCCAGACCTGCCCGGCTGACTGTTCTCGGTGAGTCCCATCTCCTCATCGTGTTGTAGGTTATTTGCTTCTTGTTCTTTATGCTCACAGTCACACCAAGTTGCTTTATGAGAGGAAATGTTTTGTTGCTAAATCAGGAGGACTGGAAATCAATCCATCGTGTTGCATGTTGATCCCGAGAAGGGTAGCAAAGGAAGATGTTTTGGGAGTATGGCAATTGTGGGATGAGTAAACAGAGGCACAGAATATTTGGTGCTTCAGCTCTGCAAATATACGTGCTGGTTGAAGAGTGAGTGTGCATAAATTGAAGGACAGGAAGAGTGTTGGTGCCATCAGAGCGATGTGTGTTACCCTTGCTGCAGTGCCCTTTGGCAGTAGGACGAGGATTACTCTACCGCTCGAGGAAAGGCTGGTTTCCATACATCGGTTTTCACCCCTAGGTTTTATCATCGTGTGTTTCTCACTAATCAAGCTTATCCTTGAGCAACACAGGAGGATTTTGTAAGGGATTACAAACAGAAGATGGCTCCCAACATCTCCTAAAGACCCCTTTTGAGTGGCAGAAGGGAGAGTAGCACTGGCAAAGGTGAAGGGCTCTGTCTGGCAAAGTGTTGTGGAGTGCTGGGAAAAGGTAGGCTGCGTCAGTATGACTTCCCCGAATGGATGTGGCTTCAGGGAAGTGAATGGAAATGGTGTCTTTCTTGAAAATCTTGGACAAAAACCAGTCTGTATTGCTGAATTGATATGTCCTGAACCTCTAGAGGCCATGTCACCTTCCCCTCCTTCACCTGGGCCCCTTCCTTGTGTCACAAAGGCAGAATGCATTGCTGGAGCCAGACAAAAGAAATAATATTATTTAATTAGAGCTGAAGATTTCAAACTTAATTTGGTCCCAGGGTGCAGGGGTGTACGTCAGAGCTCAGAGCTGCTGCACAGCGTTGATTGAGCAGAGTGATGCTTTTATGGATCAAAAGGAAATTGTTATTATCTTTGGGGTTATGGAATGAGTTGAATAGATGGTAGTTAATGTTTATGTGAATATACATGGTAGTTGCTAATTGGTACATTTACCTAAGATGTTCAGCAACTTGTATTTGCAGACTGTTTTCCTTTTAAGAAAATTAAAGTTACAGCACATTCAACTTAAGGTAAATCGATGAGAAAATGGGGCTTTGCAATCCATTTGTAGCATGTCTTTCCCTTTAGATGTATTTATGCAGCTGTTTCGAAGAATTTAAGGCTGGTTGGGGAGGCAGGAGTGATAACACCGTTGGAAAGGGGCTGAAGGGGCAGTAGCAGTCAGCAGCTTGCACTAACCCTAACCCTAACCCTAACCCTTTGTGGTATGATGGTGTGTCTGGATGCTCCAGTCTGGGATCCATATTTTAGCCAGCCTAATGGAGGGGAATAGAATTGGCATGTTACAGAGTCGACACTTCCAACCATGTGTCAAAAGCTGGCACTTGTGAACCCGACTCGATGAGCCTGCTTTAGTCATGAGCTAAGCAGCCATCACCAGTGGGACATGGACAACCCAATAGGCATTGGAGGAGTTCTGGGGAACCCCATCCCACTCTATCACACCCCAGCCTTGTCTCTGGAAAATACCTTCCCTGGTTTTTGTGTGTTTGTCGGTGTTGCCTTGTCCATTCTTACCAGGTTTTCCACTTCTCTGGTATCAAGAAATCCCCTAATGCTCTCAAACTCAGTTTCCAACTGCTGTCATTCATGTCAGACAACAGCTTTATGGGGCTGATGCCTCCTACTTCCCTGCTCAGAGGCAGAGCTAACACCGTATTTTAATTAAATATTTAAGGTTTTGTCACATTGTTTTCAAATCTACATGGTTAAATGGAGTGGAACAGATCATTCCATAGCCTTGGAAGTCCAAACATTCAGACAGATGAGCCTATTAGTGTCATCAGCATCAGTGAAAATCTTGTATTGGTGGAGTCGCAGGAATAACTTGCTCAGGAACTTGGCTCACCCGTCCATCCCAAAGCTGAAGGATCTCTATCGCTTTCCCTCCTACCATTGCCCTGTCCAGGGAAGGAGTCACTGCACTGATCAAGCTGATGAGATGGGATCTGGGACATACAGAGTCATCGATGTTTTCAGGGCAGCAGTTTGCCAGGGGAGCCCAAGACAGGGAGGCTTTGGGAAGCCACTGGAGAGCTATTTGCTACCTCGTACATCTCTAACGGCAGGGCTTCTTAATTTATGATGTGTTTAACTAAGCTGGGGTATTAATTAACTGAAGTAAGAGCCTGATTAGGAGTTGGAGAGATATGAAAATAAAATCAGACAGCGATGGAGAGGAATTGCAAAGCAAACACTTTGGCTGTAACCACTGGAGAGTTCCCTTCGGTCTTCCATCAAGGCTGAGAGCAGGGAGGGCAAATACAAGAGATTGTGTAGCCACCAGATGCGTGTTGTTAAACTATGCATCTGCCAGCCCGTGTCATTGAAGGGCTGACTTGTGGATCCAACTACACCTGGGGGAGCAGGAGAGAATGGGAAGCCCTGCAGCTGAGCTGGGAATTGCAGGAGCGTTAATTAGTGTCGAGTTCCTGCATCTCAGAGGCAGCCAAGCGAGGAGGAACCTTGAAGAGAACATTGGCATCCCCGGGAGGGAGGGAGGGGGCATAGAAATGGGAGTTTGGGCTCTCTGCACTGATCTGCTGGTGGCATCGCAGAGCCCCAGTGGTGATGGGAGTCCAGGTTGGGAAGAGCATACGGACAGGGAGGTGGTGAGGAAGCTGGTTGGTAGTGTGGTTGGCAGGAGCATCCCAAGCCTGTCCTAGTTTGTGGTCCTCCCCAGTAGGAGATGTGATGCCTCCAGCCCTGCCTTGTACCTCAGCTTGCTCCTGTACCCCACTATCTCCACATCTCAATGCAGGGAAAGGGTCGGTTCCAGAGGGATGCTGGTGGGAAATCGGTGACAACCAGGAAAAGGGGACCATAGGGGAGTGAGGATGAGGGCAGAAGAGCTGCTTCCAGAGACTTAAGGTGAATAATTGATAGGTAATGAACTTGTACGTTCACCTTTTATAATCTAATTCCCTGTCTCTTGCCCCTCCACAGCCTCTTCTAATATTAACTCTGCCTTCACGTGTGTCCCATTAGAAATAAAGCTTTCTTTAATCAACATGAATTATTTAACGCTACAGATTAAGTTAATTTGAAGTGAGAACTTCTGTCTTTGAAGACGGCATGAGCCAGGGACAGGAGAAGAGGAAGGTCACCTTGGTGTCAAGTGTATTCACATTCAGTCACAACCCTTTCCCTCATTTTACTTTTCTTCCAATCCTCTTTCTAGCCAAGTCTTCCCAGTCCACCCCTGCAGAGCACAGTAAGCTATTTCCATTACCAAAACGATCGCTGGCAGCTTGAGACATCTGTGTTTCCCAGCTTTCCTACTCTTTGGGGAGTTTGATAGGAAATAAAGAGGTTATGGCCTGCAAAAGGCGGGTTTTGATGTTTGTTTGTAAAATAGAGACTAGGTGATGCTTCAAACAATTCAGCTTGGGACCAGCTTTTCCATATTTTTTAACTTCTGGATGCAGAATTCAACCTAAACCAGCGTGTAGTTAGTGAGGACTTAAATTCAGAACAGAAAAAGAAGCAATGAAAATGTTGTTTTCTTCCACGCCATCTCTTCTCCTTTGGACTGTTTGGGTCTTCACAAAGCTGCATCTTCTGCTGGGAATATTTGCAGTGGTAAAAGAGCAACGGGGTCTATTGGGAGCAAAACAGAAACATCAAACAATCGAGCACAAATCCCAGATAACCTAAATATTTGATGTCATGTCTGAGCAGCTTAAGTTTACAGTGTGCTGAGCCGGTTCCTTCTGATAGCACAGGGCGGCTGGGTCTCTTTGCTAGCATCTCTGCATGGCTCCTGGGGTGGGAAGGTAGGGAAGGCACCTCCACAGGCTTCACCATACCCAGCCAGGCAAACCCAGGGTCTCCGAGGTGCTTGGTGCTGTACAAATGCAAGGTGAAAGGAAGCTTCTGCCTTGTGCAGTCTGTAGCTACATCAAAGAGGTACCACATGCTAAAAACTCAGCTGTAGATGGCTCCCCCCAAGCTGGGTTTCACTGGGAAGTGCTCCTCTTCCCTGATTTTGGAGGGATTCACCTGGCCTGGAAGAGGAGGAAGGCAAAGCAGCATCCACATGAGCTCCTTTCTCCTTACTTCAGAGCAAAGCTGCTTCACTTACACCCTCATTGAGCACATCTTAGCTGGCTGTGTGGCGCTGGGTTGAAGTGCTGTGTGGGACACGTCCAGCACCCTCAGGCTCCGCGATGATGGAGAACAGCTCCTCATTTCCGTAACACAGGGGGAGGAAAGCAAAGCACAGGGTTTGTTCCACATTTCAGGTACACCCGCCGTTCTGCTGCCTTTCTGTGCTGTTGTAGGGCTGCTGAGACAGAGCTCAGTGTGCCCAGCTGTGAAAATGGGAGAAGCCCACTGTTCAACCAGGAAAATTAAATATATATATATATATATTCATCAAATGTATTAAGAATGATCAATGTATTGCTTCCTGGCAGGACAGGGCTGTGTCTGAGCAGTGGCTGATGTTGAGTCGCACAGAGGGAAGCTCACTACAGAGATTCTGCCTCCGCTCCCCCAACCCCTGGTCCCATGTTAGCAGCTCACACTGTCTCTTGAGTGGTCTTGCAAGATTCATGTTCCCTGAAAGCCCAGGGCCCCAGGGTTAGGTGATACCAGCAGGTTTTGCTTGTTGTGTCAGTAAATTAATGGCGAGCTGTCGGCATCTCAGAGCCAGGCTTGCATGCTGAAGGAAGATTTGTGTGCCTGGAAGCCTGTCTGTTTGCTTTGAGCTGTATCACTTGGTCTGCCACCTCTCCCGTCAAACTTCCCCGTGCTTATGTTCTCAGAGCTGCAACAGCATTCCCAGCTGAATGCTGAGGGCTGAAGGACCAGAGAGTGAATAGGAAGAAACACGGTTGGAAATGATGAATGTTGGGGTTATTGTCCCGATCTGTGATTTCTTGCCTCGATGCAGGGAGGGCCTGACCCATGTTTTTATCAAATACAAAGCATTTGGCTTCTCTGTGTGATGTCTGCTGCTCTGTTCTAAGGTGATGGATGCAAAGCACATTGAGCTGACGAAAATCCTTCCCAATTCTCTGTCATCCCTTCAACGCAGTGATGGCTGCATCCCTTTACCCTTTCCTAGCCCCCCTTGCTGTTCTGCCCACCTGCTTGCCCCTCATACAGTGAGCAATTACTCTCAGTTCAGATGGCTGTGAAGTTGCCTTGAGATCATAGAATAGTTTGTATTAGAAGGGACTTTCAGATGTCATCTACTGCAATGAGCAGGGATATATTCAACTAGATCAAGTAGCTCAGGACCACATCCAGCCTGGCCTTGAATGTCTCCAGGAGAATGATGGGGTGCCTGCTATTTGTCAAAATCCCTCCATCCTGCCATGCTCATTGCTTGTATTGCACCACCACAGGAACAGACCTCAACATCACCCCCAAATCCATCATCCACCATCTAATAGCTCCTGCTCCACATAGTGGACAGCAGAGATTATTCTGTTTTATGCCCTTTTGGATAGCTGACACCTCACATTCTGCAAAATCTCTCTTTGCTTTGCATGCCTACGTGTGTTTCTTCCTCCTGTCAATCAAGACAAACCCCCCCCCATCCGTATCCTACCTTGTATTGGCTTTATACGCACGTGCAGCAGCTCCTTTTGTGCCTCTCCCGTGTGCATGCACGGGTGCAGTATGGATTGCAGCACTGCGCTCTGTGCTGGGTCAGCCAAGGATCCATCACTGCTGGGAACTTGGTGGGTTGTTAGTGACTTGCCGACAGTATTGACTCCCGCTCCCCTTGTCTGCTGGCAGAGAAGAATGAGGCCCTCAAAGCGTGGCATCACCTGAGTGACAGCTCCTGCTTTCTTATCGATCCACCCTAACGAAGAATGAAGCCAGGGCTCAGCAGGGGCAGAGGAAATGCTTTTGGGAGGGGATGTGTAAAGCAGCTGTTGAGAAAGGGGAGGCTGCCCACCCACTCTGGCTCTCTGCTTGGGCCAGCCTGCAGGGATGTTTTCTTGGCTCTGAGCTTTGCCAGGTTGCTTTTTTGCATGTCTTGCATTACCCCATCTCTGGTAAGTGTCACAGCCAGAGTTCAGGCTTCCTCACATGGATCTTATCCACAGCCAGACTCCTCCCCATGTCACAGTGGAGAAACGGTTGGGAAAACCCTATGATGAATCTCTCCTCTTGTTACGAATCCATTGCAGTGCTGTCTGTTCATGGCATTTTGGGCTAACATTTGATTTTGATGAATCTGTGGCGTGATGGTGGGACAGGGATGGATTTGGGATCCCTTTTATAACAGAATCACAGGACTGTTTGCATCAAAAGAGACCTTAAAGCTTATCTAGTTCCACAGGCAGGGACACCTTCCACTAGACCAGGTTGCTCCAAGCCACATCCAGCCTGGGCTTCAGCACTGCCAAGGATGTGGCATCTGTGCAGCCGGCTCTGGCAGCAGCAGTGACCCAAGAAACAACGGCTATTTGCAAGGAGTGGGAAGCAGGAATCAGGGTGAAAACATCGCAATGTGTGTCATGCAGCTGCAGATGAGTTCACATGGGGAGGAGCTGTTGGTAGCTGGTGGCTTTGCTGGAGATACAGGAACACAGACGAGCTTTAGCAATAAAATACAGGCTTAGCATGGGTAGGAGAAGAAAGGAAGGGGCACCAACCCGTTGCCTGCTTGGCTTGTCCTCTTAGTGGAAAAGGAATCTAGTGATTGATGGCCTGGATGGAAAAACATGACTTCTGGGTCCTGCCAAAGCTTCTATGTGTGACCTTAAGCTAGTCTTTTAGGCTCAAATCCCTCTGTTACAGAAAGGAAGGACTGGGGTGAAGCAGAAATCAGAAGTGTTGGGTTATAAACCTCATCTGCCTTGTACCCTGCATTCATTGCCGTAATGGCTGCGACAAAGATGACATCCGGGAGGCTTTTGCAGTCAGTTATTTCAGGGCCTGGGCAGTGGCCAAGCAGAAATGCTGCAGAGTCATGGTTTTGGAGACAAGTGTCTATATTCTCCTTCAAGTCATAAATCATGTAGCAACTGAACTGTCCTTCCTGTGACCGAGAGGCACACAGGGGTTCTTACTGTCTCTAACACACCGGACACATCCTTGCACCCAAGCTGGCTGTTTCTTATTCAGATTGTTGCTAGGGAAGTCTGCAGAGATTTCTCATTGTGGGTGAGAAGAGACTTTCAAATCAGAGGCAGCATGAAAAATTGCAATGGGAAAATAAAGGCTTTCATGGTATCACATATAATTGCTAACAAAGATGGAAATCGCACCCCTCGTGTTTGGTTCACCAGCAAAAGGCAGATACCAGCTGCCTCGTATGTATTTGACTTCAACTGGTAGGTTTAAAAGATGCAGAAGGTATTTAATGATAATGATTTACATTTATATAGTGCTTTGTATCCACTGGGATCACAAAGTGCTTTATATATCTATGGATAAAAATACACTGGATAACAAGAGCTCTATCCATCACCAAATCACGGCCCCTTCCCCAGCAAGGCAGCAAGCTGCTCAGGGAAGAGTTGCTGCATTTCCAGAGCTGCTCTCCCTTCTCACTGCCATGGCACTTGGGGTGCTCTACAGTAATCTTGCAATAAAACCAGGTGATAAAACCACTTTAAAAACAACAATGTCATAAAGAGGAAAACCCTCACTGTCATAAAACTGCACACAGCAGAAGAGGAAGAGAAACTTGAAAA
This sequence comes from Bolborhynchus lineola, assembly GCA_025448015.1. Taxonomy (NCBI): domain Eukaryota; kingdom Metazoa; phylum Chordata; class Aves; order Psittaciformes; family Psittacidae; genus Bolborhynchus; species Bolborhynchus lineola. The sequence goes on along the minus strand of JAOEHX010052130.1, from coordinate 67,461 downwards.
GGAGAAGGTTGTAAATAGAGACTGTTGCTGTCATGGAAATAACTCTGGAGGAGGGATGCCATACAGCTGCTCTGGGTTAGGAGGTGAAGAGCTTGGCTAACAGCAGCATCTCCAAAGGGCGGGTACAAGAGTAGAGAGGGACCTCCCAGGCTTAGTTTGCAGGGAAAAATATGTAAACCTTAGGCTTCAAAGATGCTTCTGCCTCCATGCCCTGCTTTGTCCTGCCATGGATTTGGTCTCCCATGGGTGAAATCCGGCCACTTTCCTCTTCCAGTTCCCTGAGCAAGCTCAACCTGTGGCATTGTGCTTTGCCAGCTGAATGCCAGTGTCTCTCCTAGGAGGCATCAAGCTGCAATAGCCCAGCATCCCCCCTCTGAAAATTCAGAGCCACTCAGTTGAGACCCTTTGGTGGCAGCATCTTGCTCAGCTGGGTCTGGAGGCAGGGGAGGGAGGGAAGGAAGGAAGGGAGAGAGAAATTGAGCCTCTTAAAGATATTCATTCAAAATTCATAGGCACAAAATTGCAGTCTGCATGGATTTGTTTCCTTTTGGAAATTACAGGAAACTACAGGCACCAACAACTGTTATTCAAATAGCCACTTTAGATGATTAGGATGGCAGGAGGCTGTACTTACACATGCAGACCCAATATAATCAGACGCGAGGCAGAGTGGGAAGGCAAGGCCAGGCAGAGGGAAGCTGGAGGAGCTCATAAGCATAAGCAGGCTCTGTGGGAATGGGCATGGGGTCGAGTCCAGCCCCACTGGGTTGGGTTGAAGCAGGAGCATCTTGTTAGTGTGCACTGGGTTGGAGAGTCAGCAGATTTGGGGTGCAAAGGGGGAGCACAGAGCAGGGTAGCAGTTCCTCACCCCTTTTGAGCTGGCAGGTTGCAAGCAGGTAGTGTACAGGTCCAGGCACTCCTCTGCTTGAAAGCAAGAGCTTTTCCCTCCCTTGCTCATCCACCACATCCAGAAACACACCCTCCTCATCCCCTACTGTCTTCTTACACAATCCCACTCCCAAACCCATTTTAAATCAAGAAAGAGGGAAAGCTTTTTCGCATTCTGGATTTATTTTAAAGATTATAAAAAGCCACACACATGCTCCAAACCCTGAGCAAATATTGCTTTACGGATTGGCCTGAGGGTCAGCAATGAAACGCAGGCAAAACATCAGAGCCACTGAAGGGTGGAAATTGCATAACAAAAGTAGACTCTGTAGGTGAGAAGGAGAGACTCTAAGCTTCTTATCTTTATAATGTTGCTTTGGGATACCAGTAGCGGTGTGCAGAGCACCCAAGAGCATCTCATCCTCTTCGTCACCACTCACAGCAGCATCTCCCACCCAACCAGCCCCTCTCCCCCTGGTGCTGAGGCTCCTTCCTGTGGCTGGACAGCTTCCAGGAACCGTCGCCAAGTCTCTCAAGGTGTCGGTAAATGTTTGCACACAGACGAGCGTCCCATCTGCGGGTGTGTTGGGTGCGCGTTGGCAGCCGTGAACACGTGGCTTGGCAAGGCTGGAGCTGGAAGCGCCCGCAGAGAGGAGCAGGCACACGGCATCCAGCACTGTGCTGCAGGGCTGGACCCAAACACGAAGCCTCCAGAGCCCTCAGCTTGCCAGACCCGCAGCTTCTGTGGTGCAAGAGCCTTTCTGAGTACCCAGCTCCTTTCTCTGGTCATGAAGGATTTTGTGTATCATAGAAGCACAGAGTGGTTTGGGTGGAAGGGACCTTAAAACTCATCCAGTTCCAACCCCTGCCACGGGCAGGGCCACCTTCCACTAGAGCAGCTTGCTCCAAGCCCTGTACAACCTGGCCTTGAGCAGAGCTTCTCTGGGCAACCTGTGCCAGAGCCTTGCAGGGCTGAACTTCTTGCTAATACCTAATCTAAATCTCCCCTCTGTCAGTTTAAAGCCATTCCCCATTGTCCTGTCACTCTTGTGCTTTTTGGGTTGACCTTGCGTGTGTGCGTTGGCCCGACATGGATGCTGACGTGCTGCTTTGCATGCTCCAGCTTCCCTTTCTCTTCTTTACAAGTGCTTCTCTCTTGTCCGGGAGTATTTTGCAAAACTTCACTAGGTTTTAGCCGCAAGTGCCTTTTGCTAACAGGCTGTTGATAAATCAGACTCAATGGCAGGAGGGCTTTGGTACCATATTCTCTTCCTTTCCATTGGAAAAAGTGGCTTATCTGCTTTGGAGAATAAAGGTTCTTCTTCCTTATCCATGCTGAAATCTTATCTAAACTGGTTCAGGTGGCAGAGCTGAGAGAAGGAAATACTTAAGCAAGAGACAGGTGAAATGCTGACATTATTATTACTTAAATGGCCCAAACCTTTTACCTCGGATATTTCTTTCTTTATTTTACTCTTTTTTTTCACTGCTGGTGAACATATAACAAGGGAGAAATGGGTTGTTTCTGGTTATCTTCCCCATCCACACACACGCAGCTTACCCCCCCACCCCAATATAAATCTCTTTTAACTGCTTCTGTTGGCAAGACAGAGAAATAATTAAGGCGAAGGTGGCTGAAATGTTGATGTTATTACCGTAATGCAGCAGACTGTTTAGTTTCTTCGCCGATGAAATGCGACCAAGGGAAAATCAGTTTTAAAGATTACCTCCCAGAGATACAAATAAAGGAGAGGAAACCATGTAGTCAGGAAGAAATGGTCTCAAACTAGGAAACATTTCAAAGTCTGTGACAGTCTCTTAGGGGCTTTTAAGACCACAATTTACCTTTTGACTGCATTCTATTTTCTCTGAAATCCTTTATTTCCTTCTTATTTATTGACTGGAGAGACAGCACAAAAACGAGAAAGTGATTCTTGAGCCACTGGTCTTAAAAATCCATAGAAGAAAATTGTTCTCCAGAGGGTGGGTTTTTTGTTGTTGTTGGGCTCCTTTTATTCCCTCCCCCTTTTATTTTAGCAATCTCAGTGCACCAGGGCTTAATTGAATTGCTTTGCCATAGAGGAGCCTTGAACCAGAAGGTAGCGAGGTCAGTGTGGAGTGAGGAGCCCTGATTAGGGAGATGGGAACTGTGGCGATAACGCAGTGGGATGTGGAATGTGTCTCGTTCCATCCTTGCATGTGATGGAGCTGCCAAATCTCTTCATCCACATGCAAACACCACGTCAGTAGCTGGCAGTGTAACTGCTGTGATACGTTCCAGGTAGGATTGCTCATGTTTCAGGGATGGCATTTAGGATTAGTGATATGGGCATGCCTGGTGCTTGTATTAGCATGTCATAGAATCACTGAATGGTTTGGGTTGGGAGGGACCCTAAATATACAGAGCACCATTTTGGTAAGGAATGCTTTTCAGCAACCCTGGAAGCTACCAATGAACTGTCCCTTCCCAGGTCTCTCCAAGCACTCAAACTTCCTCCTAAGGGCATGCACGTCTGCACCAGCATCTACCTTCCAGCTGGCCTTTAGCCTGGTCCCGGCATCACATCCTGTTGGCCTTGGTGGCATTCCACTTGCTCATCACATGGTGGTTTCCCACCACCACACGTGTGTTGTGCACACGTTGCTGTCTGTGGGTGTTCCCTGCTGGGAATGATACTGAGATGTGCGGGAAAAGGAATGATAATCTTAAAGCAACCCTGCAGTGCTGGCCTAGTTAGACTGTCCCCAGCTGTGAACTAACTCTGCTGCCCAAAGTACCCCCTGGAGATGGCTCTGTTTGAGAGGAAATAAGTACATTAAAATATAGCACATCAGCATAGGCTAATATGGGTCAGAATTGGTGCAGCCCAGTAATTACCGTCTGGGCTGAAATCCTTCTAGGCTGTCCAGTCTGTTTTTCAGCTAGCCATGTTTAATTACTCCCAGCTTCTCTTGCCCTGCCTTCACAGAAAGGACCACGTTAGGACGTCTCCTGCTCTTCCATTACTAAGGCTGTCCTTGTTGGTACTTTTCTGCTTAGTTTCTGAGCTTGCACAAAATAAAGATGTGCTGCAGAGGCTGAGCTGCCCGTCTTCTCCTTCCATCCTCCAAAGCAGGTCGGGTGCTACCAGGGCTTCAGTCCCCAACAGGCAGCACAAGGATGTCCACAGTGGGATGGCAGGTCGGGGGGGAGGACAAGGAGTACCCACAGCCCCAGATGATGCCCCAGGAGAAGTAGAAAAGGGATTTCAGGCTCAGGAAACCTGCGGTAACTGGAGCACAGATTTCATGCACAGGCTTCTCAGATCAGGCTGCTCCGCTTGCTCTGCAGCTTTCTGCTCAGCTCCTGAGGCGGACTTGGAGGTACTTTACTTCCTAGTACTAGTCAAAGGTACCTCTGACTGGTGCAAAGGCACAAAGAAGGATGGAAGAGTAAAACTGCAGAGGTTTGAAAGTTTCCCTTTTGGAATGAAGGATTTTGATGCAATTGAACTGAAAAAAAAAAGAGAGATTTGGGCAAGATGTCCTATGGAACAAAACCGTGCTTTTAAGACCGTGTGTGCTGGTGCCAGCTGGCCACCCTGGGCTTGGACATCTCCTGTGCTGCTGTGTGGCATCTATGATGTGCTGTGTTGTATGGTAGCGGCTGGGAGCCCCAGGCTCTCTCCTGGAGGCAGGAGCTGTATCACAGAACAGGTTTTGGAGGGTTATATCCATTAACATGGCAGAGAAATAAAATCAGAACCATTACCACCCATCTCCCATCTTTCTCTGTAAACTCTGTGTAACCTCTTTCTGTGTAACCTCTCTCCTATTATTCCCATCTCCTGTAAACCTTATCTGATTTATTGCCACTCTAGGGAGGGAAAGCACCCCTGGGGATGTGGATCAAGGCAGCAGGACCCTCACCCTGCAATTCCCAGCACCAGGGCACCCCACTTCCCTCCATGCCTCCATCACTGCAGCGAGAGCACCCTCTCCTGTCTCAGCTCTGCCTCTCTGCGCTTTCTTTGCCCTGCTCCCTTCCCTCAGCCTGTGTGGAGGGAACATCACCTCCCGGGATGAGGATGTGGGTCCGGGTGCCAGATGGACCCACACCTTGTCCCAGCACAGTGATGTGAGACCAGCAAAGTCTTTTTAGGAGCACTGGGGGAATATATAAGTAAAAAGCTATTTCTAGGAGAGGTCTGTTATAATTACTAATTAGATCTGGTTATAATTATCTCTCTTTGCAATCCCATACCTGCTGCAGAATGGCTCCAGTTCCTCCTAACAATTAACAGAGAAAGTCTTTTATGATACAGCTGGTGATTACACTGCAATTGCAACCTCCGTGGCGAATGCTGACTTATTAAAGAAGGGCCGATATTTACAAAGGAATATTGTGATCAAATTAGGCTAAAATTAACTGGAGTAAATTAAGAATACAGGGGGTTTCAGCTGCTTCCCTTTCTTTCCTGCCACAGAGCCTCCTCCGGGTTTGTTTCTAAAGCTCTGTGTTGATTGAGGTACTTGACTGGGCAGGAAAGGTATGGAAGTGGCAACAACTGTTTCTCTGCTTTGCCTCTGTGTGAAATCTGCATTCACATCTCCCTCTTGCTCATCAGCTTCCTCCCGGTTGGATAATGGTGAAGAGAGGGCTCAGGGGAGATGTTGGAGCAGCTTCCAGTGCCTACAGGGGCTACAGGAAAGATGGAAAGAGGCCTGTAGGGGCAGGATTAGATTGACAGAGGGGAGATTAAGATTAGATATAAGGAAGCTCTTTACTGTGGGGGTGGTGGGACACTGGCACAGGGTGCCCAGAGAAGCTGTGACTGCCCCATCCCTGGTGGTGCTCAAAGCCAGGTTGGAGCAACCTGAGCTTTAATGCCACTTCCAACCCAAACCAGTCTGTGTTTCTATGCTAATGGCAAGCCACAGAACTACAGGGCAGTACCCAAACCTCCCCCTGAGCTTTAATAAGTTTGCTGAAGGCTCTGCTGCGCCGGGATCCAGCCCAAAGTGCTCATCACACGCTTCCTGTTCAGGGCATGAGTTCTCTCAGAGCAATAGCAAGAGGGATGGATTTCCCCCAGCGATGCTAAACCCAACACTCACTTGCACTTAAGGCACGTCTTAATAAGTCCAAAGCGACAGCTGGTGCTTGGCATTAGGAAGAATCACACAAGGAGGAATTTGGAGGTTGGTTTAATAGCAGTGGGCCCCACAAAATAATCATCAGGTGAGCTGAGGGTTTGTTCTTTTCAGCACAAGCAAATTATTGATGAGCTCAGTCTGATTTCTGGGAGGGTTGACTCTGTAGGTGGCCAGGGCAGAGCTGATGCAGGCAGACATGGCTGTGGCGGCGCAGGTGGGTTATGTGGACTGTTGCTTTGCTTCTCCTGAGTAGGAGACTGAATCATCCTAAATAATAGAGTCGCAGAAGATGTTGGAGGTAATGAATAATATTGTCTGTGGCCCAAACTTTGGATAAATTATCCTTCCAGTTCAAATTCATCAATTTGACAGGCTTTGCAAATAGCATCTAATTCACCAACTTCTTCACCTTTACTTGATCACCTCATCCCTAACCCTCTGCATCACAGTTGTGCTGAACGCGTGGGGTCCTGTACTGCATCTTCAGCAGCTCCTGGCTCTTCTCTTAATCCAGGATTTCTGTTCTGGTTTAATGCCACCCAAACAGTGTCTACAGCTAGAACCTCCATCCTGGCAGCTCCTTGTTGAACTCTGATTCCCAACTAGATGCGATATTAGAACAGGGTGCCCAGAGAAGCTGTGGCTGCCCCATCCCTGGCAGTGTTCAAGGCCAGGTTGGATGGGGCTTGGAGCAACCTGTTCTAGTGGCAGGGGGTGGAACTGGATGAGTTTCAAGGTCCCTTCCAACTCATTCCAATTTGTGATTCTATATGCAAAACCAAGCTAAGTGCAGTGGCTGGTAGACCTTCTGCAACAGCTAAGGATGCTGTTCATATCATCAGCATTTGAGAGAGGTGGACATGGGGTATTCTTCAGCTGGCCTTTGGGAAGGTGCTCACTGAAGTTGCAGTGGTTGGGATAAAAACTTTTGCAGTGAATAGGTGAAGACATTCGCTTTTCCCTCCCTTGTTTCAGTGGAAGACACTCACATGAAGTCTTTGAGTAGGTTTTAGGTTTTGTCCTCTTTCTTTCACTTCTTTCCTTCAAAAAAGAAGTAAGAGAAATTAGTAAGGTGAAAGGAGGGGGGAAACCTTCCTTTTTCAGGATGGTGAATGGCGTGTGTGATCCCTCAGGGATAGGTACCAATATAGAGGGGTGAAAAAGGCAGAGCCACCCTCAAAGATGCCTGTACAGCTCCTACTCCTGCACTCCAAGTATTTCCCTTCCTATGCCTCCAGCTTGTGGGAGATGAGGCCGGTGATGATTGCGTTAGAAGGTTTTCCTCCTACATGTCCTACCTTGGGGCATCAGGAAGGGAAGGGAGTGTTCGCGAGAGCTGTGAATTAACCAGTGTGCATTAACCCAGAACAGGCTGTCTTTCTGGAGTCCCACCTCATTCCTCCCCTGTCGTGCTGTAATGAAGGGGAAAATTAACAATAGGTTGTGCTTTGGGGGAGATTCTTTCATGAAAATCACTCTTAGAAGCTGGCAAGCGTTGGGGAGGGAGGGCCCTTGAAAGAGGAACAGGGGGCTGTTGGGAAGGAGGGGGGATCTCAAGCCAGGTTTCTAAGACAATTTGTACCATCCCAGGCACCATGGAGGGTATAAAAGAGGATAAATTAAAACCCCCTCTCCCAGGCATAGCAGAGCCAGGAGTTATGTTTTAATCCCTGTTCTCAGCCTGCCTTTGCATTAGTGCAGCACAACAAAGAGTTGATTGAATTGGCAAAAATAGCAAGGCCAGGGCAGCAGCAGCAGCAGCATCCTCCTTTTCTCCACTATAATGAGTCATATGTTTACTTAATGTATCCCTGCTCCCTTGACCTCTCTGCCTTGCTGCACACCCCTTTCCTGGTTAGGATCCCCAGCCCTAATTGCTTGCTACCTGGGCCTGTAAACCCATATGCTTCAGGTTGCAAGAGCAGAGGAGGGTGGAGGAATCAGTGCATTAATCCCTGGTTTTACTGTGATGCTCGTAGCATTGGGCATCCCTGCTGAGTTTAGTGACACTCATCCACCCCTCTGAACAAACAAGGACAGCAAGGAGCAGGCAGGGTACACGTTTCTGTTTGGGTTGGAGATGAAATAGCCAGAGAAATAATTACAAAGCCAATTATCGGTGGGGTGAGATTAGGATCGTAATGGCACACCATGATCTGAATTAGCTCATGTGAGCCCCTTGAGAGGGAATGGCAGGACCAAGGATGGGTCCTGGACCCAGGTGACCAGAATGAGCCACAGCCTGGCCAATAGAACACTTTGCTTAGGGCTGGGAAGCTCATGACAAACTCCTCGGTGTTTTTCCCTTCACAAACAGTCCCCAAACCAAGCTGTGATGCAAACAGGGCTGTTTGCAGATGTGCGCTACCCTCTTTATTTGTGGCAGGGGTTTGTTTGTGAACCTGCTGCTTGGAGGCACCAGGATGAATGTTGTCACAGGGAGGCTTAGAAAACAGCTGCCATGCACAAGAGGCACTCCAGAAGCAGATGCCAGGTCCCCAAAGTCTTGAGACTGCGTGAAGAAGTGAGGGGATTTCTAGTGACAATTGAAATACTTTGCCTCCATTACTGGTGGAGCATCCCAGGGTCATGTTCTCAAGCTTTGCAGTACTGAGGACTAGAAACATGTTGATTTTATTGTGATGAAAGGCTCCGCTCCTCCTCTTTTCAAATGGATTTAGGATCTGGCTGTAAGAAGAGTGAGAAATGATGCGACAAGTGCAGCACAGATTTGTGCTGCTGAGTTAGCTGCCAGAGGTTCTCTGCCCATCTCTTCCATCCTGAGGAAGCTAAGCAAGGCGTTGCCTCTCTCAAAAGCAATCCAAGCCCCATGGGATCTCCACTGGCAATGACACAGACCCCATTTCTGGGTGAGCAGCTGTACGCTGTGCTCACAGACCCCTCTCTGGAGTGGGAAGCAGAACTCGCAGTGCAGGGACCTCCTTGTTTGAGGTCATTTTCATTTCCAGCCTTCCGCTACGTGAAGAGGCTGACCAGAGAGCTGGAGAGGGGCTTTGGGTAAGGTCCTGCAGTGATGGCACAAGGGGAATGGCTTTAACTGCCAGAGGGGAGACTGAGATGAGCTCTTAGGCAGAAGCTCTTCCCTGTGAGGGTGCTGAGGTGCTGGCACAGCGTGCCCAGTGGAGCTGTGGCTGCCCCATCCCTGGCACTGTTCAAAGCTGAACTGGATGAGCTTTAAGGTCCCTTGAAGGTTCAAAAGCAGAGAGGCCACTCAGAGTGGGGTGAGGGAGGAAACAGATAGCAGGAGCCAAGTCCTGCCTGCTGCAAGAGGGGAGACCCAAAGCCCGGCTTGTCCGTGCAGCAGCACATTTGGAGGCAGCATCCCAAAGCAGCCCCACAGGTACAGGCTGCAGGGCCCCCAGTCTCACCACTCAGAGCTGGCTGCTCAGCAAAGTTTTCTCCTTTGCTTTCAAAGTGTTGGAGATGAAGACAGCACATCAGGGGAACTCCATCCCCCAGGTACTTGCCAATCATCCCTGAGACACTCCAGCTAATTATTTTTATCCTTCACGAATTGTGTGGCTTAGAGGAGGTACAAGAAATAGGCCACTCTCAGCACCTCTCTGTCTCTGGCGTAGGCTAATGGTGCCTGTAAATTGCTGCTCCGTGTCAGGGGATCACTGTTTGTAATGAGGCTGAGATTGCTGATGGGCTCTGTGCCGTCCACGCTGCTTCCTCCCGAGACTGCTGTGTTGTGGCTGACCAGGGTTTGTTCCTGCTTGAGCACAGTAGGTGAGCAGATAGTTGGTACGGTGGGAGTTGAGATGTAGTTAGCGCTGTCTTGGCCACGTGGCTTTGTGCAGGCAGTGTCAGGGGATAAATAATCGTGTCTATGGAAGAGACCAGGCTTAAGGGAGTTGCTGTTTTTCAGCCCATAATGTTTCAGAGATGTTAGATGGAGGCAGAATATCTAGAACTGCAAGGAAAAAAAACCCAATCAAGCACAAAATCAGAAGGAAACACAACTCTTTCTGCTGCAGTAGCTCCTGGGAATCGTCACTCACACCCTGTGCTTGCTCCCCTTCTCTTTCCTCGCCTCATTTCCCAGCTCAAATGCACCATCTCCCTCCAAGAGGAACAGGAGCCCCTGACCAAAATGTGTCCCCCATTGACATGTTGTTGCCTTTTTTGCTATTGATTCCTTAATTAAAAAAGACTAAAATTCCACCAAGCAGACATTGCTCTGGAACACACCATCAGTCAAAGGGGAAAAAAAGGAAAGGGGAAAAAATCAATATCCTATTTAGAAAAATGACTTTTGGGAGCAGATTCTGGGGGAGCCTGAGGTAGTTCCTCCCTAAGAGTAAAAGCAAAGGAAGGAAACACCATGACCTGGCAGGGAGCAGAGGGCCCTGGTACCTAATGAATTAAAGATCCCCAGTGGGCCTATGAGCACCTCCCACATCTCACTGTTCTGCTGTTGACACTCACCAAGATGTAAACTGCTCGTAAAGCAAAGCATCTTCCCAAATCAGTTCATCTGGGGTGGTAGGAAATCATAACACACCGTTGTCTTCTGTGGGAGTCAGGGTGCGGCTGGCTGGGCGGGCCAGGGGGAGATGCAGGGAAGACGTGGTTAGCTGAGCTCTGCTTCCATCTGCAGTTGCTCTAGCTCAGCTTGGCTTGTTCACTCTTCTCCCACACTCTCCAGTCCCTTCTTTCTTCACTGTCCACTTTTCATTAGATCTTTTCCCAAAAAACAACCATTTCTAGTGAGGTTGTCACCAAGGAACCTGCCCATTGCCCTGCAAGGTGCCATACACAAGCACCCCCATCCCTAAAGATGATACAGATCCCGGTATCTTTTTGCTCCCCTCGGAGACAAACCCTTGCAAACCCACCAAACATAGCAAACCCAAAGGATTATAGAATGGATTAAAGAAAACTTCATCCTATTATCTAATCTGAATCTGTCTTCTTGTGTATCCACCCAAGGTTCTACCTCTAAGCAGACACCAGGAAGGTTTCCTGTCATTGCAGGCCAATTTTTCTACTACTATACAATTGTACTAATGGGTCTGACTTGGTGGGGTGCCTTCAAAGAGGGAACCTGAGTGCAAACAGCAGCTCTGAGGGAATTCCCTCTGCCCAGAACTTTAAAGACTTGTGTAATTTATCTCAGAAAGGGGATCTTATGCGAGGATAGATGATCTCAGGAGTGTCTCAGTGGGAGAGGAGGGCAGATAAGGACATGCAAAGTTTGCATCTGCAAGGCTGAACCTTTTCCATAGGGCAATGGAGCTGTGCTGCTGTCTGATAACCAGAGTCAGGCTGAACCCAGACATGTCAATGCTGGGAACGCTGTGATTGATCGTGCTCCATCCTGGAAGGGCTAGGCTTGGTTTTCTTTAACACGTCTCTCCCCACCACTGTCGTAGATAAGGCATTGCAGCGCATCGATCCAACCCCTCTGATGGTTGCTGGATTCATCCCTAATGATTTGCTCAGCTCTTATTGCTGCTGAAGGAACAGAGCAGTGACCTCTGCAATGTAGGCACATCCCTGGCATTTAGTAAGCCTCATATGGGATGTGTCATCTAGATAACATCATCAGTGGGTCATTTGCTTGATTTCTAAATGCTGTGCACAGCACTTAAAATAGAGCCGGAGGAGTTGTTCCGAGTTTGCTGGGCTGGAGTATTGGGCTGCAATTACACTTTTGCACCAGGAAAGCTACAACAGGGCTGAGTTAGCAGCTGATTGCATGGCATGCCACAGGAGTCCTGCTGTTCCGTGGTGGGAATGGGCTTAGGGCCTTCTCCAGCACAACAGTAGGAGGATTTGGGGTGTGAGAGACTGTGTAAGAGGGTCAGGCCGTTTATGTTGGCCAAGAAGTGTGTTCTAACCTGTGCTAGCCCCCATGCTGGATGCTACAGTGGGTTTGGGTCCAACTGCTCTTCCCGAGTGCAGTACTGGGGAGATGGAAGTGAAGAACAGCACTGACAGATCTAGGGCATGGCAGTAAATTAGTCTCCTCCTAAGGCATTCATTTGTTATTTTTAATGTCAGTTTTCACCCAGGAGGGTTCGGCTGGTACCCAGATCAAAGCTCCGAGCCCCAGCTTACCCCGGTGTGCACCATCCTTGTCTCACAACGGCTAAGCGTTGTATTTCCACCTCCCTGGTGGGTCTCCCTGGTGTGAACTGCCTCGGATTCCTGCACAGCCAAGGATCTGAGCAGGAATCTCCCCTGACAGGGGCTGGAAAGAACATCATTCAATGCAATGCACAGCTCATTCCCACCTAGGAAAGTGGGATCTCCAAGGACTTGCAATTGTTGACCTGTAAAGAGAAGTATTGGCTCGATCTAGGTGCTGCAAGGGGTAGATCAGCCACAGCATATTGATGAGCTGTAAGCAACACCCTGCGTCCTTACCTGATCCCACATTAGCCCATCTCCATCACAGGCAGGCCCTGGATGCCTCTCCACACTCAACCTGTGCTGAATCCCAGTGCTTGGGAGCACATCTCTGTGCCCAAGTGCAGGTAGTGAAATCAGGAGAGCTTCTTGCCACTGCTGCGAAGGCGAGATAGAAGCTTTCCTAGTGGCTGGTGGGTCTAACCCAGTGTGGCCATGGAGGGCGGCAGGGGCAGTGCTGCCTTCTCAAAACCCTGCACACCATCTTCCCCATCGCCCAGAGTTAACAGGAGCGAAACATCTTCATCCTTCCCCTGGGCTTGTTTCACGCGCTGCGGAAACAGCGGGGACAGCAAAACCACAGGAACAAGTCACACACATCTGAAATGGAGATTACATCTCACACCCTAGCACAGGCAATCATGGGTGGATTTTTCCCAGTCTGGCCTAAAGTCCTGTCTTTTTCTCACCCCATTCCTATTCCCAGTTTCCTCAGTGACCGATCTCAGCAGCCAGATCCAGGTTTGTGCCTTCTTCTTCAGCAGTGGGCTGGAGCTAAGAAAAGCAATAATCATAATGGCCAAGTGTTTTGGGGGCAGGCGTGGCTGAAAAGAGAGCACATGAGAAAGCTGGGGCCTTTTAGGAAAAGAGGAGGGAAAAGCATGTAAAAGCAAAGAGAATTACGGCAGCAGTGCTCAACATGAGGTGGATGCGGTGGGGCGAGATCAGCCCCTCCTGGGCACAGTGGGAAAGCAGAGCTGAGCTGACAAGTCCAGGCAAAGCTTTGCTGCAGTTAAATGAAGGCAAAGCTTTAGCTGTGTCTGAGGAATGTGCATTCTCCAGCAGGACACCGTTCCACTGGAGAAACCCAGACCGCTGACCCAACGCAATCTGGGTCATATGGGACTTCCAGTGACTGGAGGGAAATAGAGTAAATTGATGAAGGAGAAAAAACAGGTTTGGGGAAATATTAGCGGTTTATGAGGGTGTGTGCATCATAGCTGCAGATGGACAGGAGGGAAGCAGGGATGCAGGCTGCTTTGGGTGATGAGCTCTCACCCTCCCCTCCTGCCAGGGCAGCATCCCTATGTCCGCTTAGGAAGCAGAGGAGCCAACATAATTGCCACAGCTCAGACACACATACACCAAAGTGCCACAAGACAAACGGGCCCAGGGAAGAGATGCACTGTTTAAACTTTCATCACTATTTTTCTCCCTGCTCCCCTTGGTTTGCTTTGATTTATTTTTCAGTGTGTTTTTCCCCAGGCTGTGCTGTTCGCATCCGCTTCCTCTCCTCCTTCACTCGCTGCACTCAGGCACCTCACCCAGGGCACCTGCGCATGCCCTGCATTTCTCAGGCTGTCCAGGCTCAGCTCCTTAGGGTCAGAGAGAGGAATGAGGCAGCAGGGCAGCAGCAAGATAGACACCGGGGACAGAGGACTTGTAGACATAGAATCAACCAGGGTGGAAAAGGCCTTTAAGGTCAAGTGCAACCATTGCCAAGGCCACCACTAACCCATGTCACTAAGGGCCTCATTTACACAGTTTCTGAGCACTTCCAGGAGTGGTGATTCCTGATTCCATCACTGCCTTGGGCAGCCTGTCCCAATGCCTTTGCCCTTCTGGGGAAGGAAGTGCTCCTAATCCCCAGTCTAAACCTGCCCTGGTGCAGCTCGAGGCCATTTCCTCGTGTCCCATCCCTTTTCCTCGGGAGCAGAGCTCAGCCCCCTCCTGGCTCCATCCTCTTCTCAGGCAGTTGTAGGGAGCGATCAGAACCCCCCAGGTCTGTCAGCCCTTCCCCATCACACTGTGCTCCAGGCCCTGCACAGCTCCATTGCCCTTCTCTGGCCCCGCTCCAGCGCCTCAATGTCTCTCTTGTAGTGAGGGGCCCAGAACTGAGCTCAGGATTCAAGGTGCAACCTCACCAGTGCTCAGTACAGGGAGACAATCACTGCCCTGGTCCTGCTGCCGCAGGCCAGGATGCCCTTGGCTTTCCTGGCTGCCTGGACACAAGCTGCTCCTGTTCAGCTCCATTAATGAGCATCCCCAGCTCCTTTTCCACCAGAAAAAGGCATCCTCCTTTTCCTACCCACCCCTGGCCATCCAGGGCAGCTTGTTAAGACTCATCTGTATTGTACAGACCATGCAATTGCCTTCCCAGGGCGGGCGACCCTGCCAGGGCTTGGCCTGTGAGAGGTGCAGGAACGGTGCAGGTCACGTCCGCGTCCTCCAACCAACCATCCTTCCATTTGATGCCAACCCCAGCAGGAGCAGAGGCTGGTGGCACACGGAGAGGGGACCGCGTGCTCTGAAGCAGTGCCAGAGCTCACCCCATAGCCAGCATGGCCTCGGTGAGCTGACAGTGCACAGCACGAACCGAATGCTTTCCAGCCTGCCTTGTGTGGGGAAGGACACTGACTGTGTCCCTTGCAGAAGAGCTGTCTCACCCTGCTGAGCAGCCTGCGGGCAGGAGCGGGCTCCAGGTTTAGACGTAGGGTGCAAAGGAATATCTGGTCAGTCATGCCTGGAGGGGGAAATATTACAGGTTGGAGTCAGGAGTCTCATCCCTGCGACTAACCCCATCTGCAAACTCTTGCTCTGGGTTGTTCCTCTTTCCTTACCTACCAAAGTTCCTCATCTGCAATCCTAAATGCACCAGGAAGGGGAGATGTAGAAAGGGTGCCCACCACGATGGTTGAGGGGAAGCTGTGATTGCAGTCCAGAATTAGGTTTCCCATGCACCAAAGAGTTGCCATGTCTCCAGTTCTTGCTGCCCTGAAAAAACATAACCCGAGACAGCACTCCGACACAGTGAAATCTTAGCCTTTAAAGTGCTGGACAAAACCTAAGAGCCTGTTTATATCCTTCCTAGCTCTGAAGAGCTGCTGGAAATCTGAATCCTAAATGTGTGAAGTTCTGATAAATGAAAAAGCTGAACATTCACGTAGCTGTAAGCTGCTCGGCAGTGCTTTAGGCCCTCACAATTTATAGCCTTCAGGCTTGATAATACAGTGAGACCCTAAGCACTCTGCTGGAAAACTGCTGCCAGAAACACAATCCCTATAAGGGGATTCTCTTATCCAGTGCACCAAGCTCCATCCTGAAGGCAGTTTTGTTTTCTACCCCTTTTCCTTCCTGCTGTGAAGCTATCTTAGGTACTTGATGAAACAGAACCTTCTTTCTCCCCTAGTGTCCAAGTTTTCCTGCTTTTTCCCTTGTCTTCCCCCAACCTTTCCCAATTCTTTTGCTTCAGACAGTCATAGATTCACAGCCTTCACTTTGCCAAATTAAACAAGCCCATCTCTTCTGACCTCTTCCGATCTCACCTGATAGGAAAGCTGCTCTTTCCCTTTGATCTTCCGCCTATCCCAAACCAAGATCGATATCCGCAAGCACACCCAGACCCCCAGCAGAATCTCAAGGGCATCTTGTGGAGCAGCAGCTCTGCAGACTAGCCCCAAGACTGGGAGGGAAATCAGATATTGACAGCAAAGAGGAGGCTATTCTCTATAGGTATCAAGCAGGAGAGAACATGCCAATCCCAGCTGGAGCACAGACATGGTACAGCAGCTTATATTGACTTGTCACTTTGCTGATCATCATTAACACCAAGCTCAGTGTCAAAGTCATACCCTTGCTATGTTGACCACATGTGGAGGAGCCATTTTGGAGCAGGACATAAGGAGACCACAGGGGGTGCAGGTTAAATCCTGCCTCTTTCACGAGCACCTTAACCAGGCATCAAAGGACACAACGCCCCAGTGTGGAGCAGAGGTTGGATTTGCAAAGGAAAACACTCTTTGCCTTGCAGATACTCCCAGCAGCAAGCAGCTGCCTGCAGATGAGGGCAGTGCCTGGGTACACTCAGCCAGAGCATGTGTATTGTGATGCCCTCATAAGCTCAACTTGTCTACAAGAGGCAAACATTCCTCTGACAAGCCCAGAACGTGATGTCTGAATACACAAGGACCTCACTGCGCCAGAGCAGAGCCTCCAGATCCACCCTCTCTGCCTGAGAGGGTCAGCTGAACCCCTGCAGGCTGCCTCCCTGGGGTCCCCAGTGCTGCCTTATGGCAGGCACGAAATACGGGAGCAAACATAACCCTTGTTCAGCTTGGCTTCGTCACCGTCTCCATGGGGCCTGGTGTTCTCAGAGCGCCAGCTCGCTGGAAGGCAGCCAGCCCACGTACTGTTAGTAAACCACTGTGAAGTGCTGGGGATGCTTCTGAGCTTTGGGGCTAGGAAGCACCTTCCAATGGTTTGTAGCGCCTTGTGGTCATCAAGAGCATCTTCTGGTCACTGCTCTCTTCACATACATGTAGGATGAACCCAGCGCCTTGAGTGCCACAGAACCTGGAGTAAAGATGAGCAATGCATCAGCCATGCCTTACGCAGGGGATCTCATTCCTCGTGCTAGGCTGAGCTGAATGTTACCTGCAGATACATGGCTCAGAGCAACCCTCAGGGCTGCTCACTATCTCCCTCTCCAGCCAAGCAGTGAGCATTTGGGGTTGAATCTCTTAACCCTGTCCCAAGAAGCTGGCTGCACAAACCCAGCTGCAAGGAGGCACCAGTCATAACAACAAGAAGCCGTTAGCTTTAATTAGGCAAGAAGTGCTGGTGGCTGGAGGGCTTTTTGCTCTCTCTACATCTAGGAGCTGGCTGCTGGAGGATCCTGTTGTCTCAAGCAGCCTGGATGCCAGGAGCATTTAGAGCCACCTGCCTTATTTCTCAGTGCAATGTTAGCCTGGGGTATTAGACCAGCCCTGACTAATTCTGCATGGTCTCATTGATTAATCATACAATTAAGCATTGCAAGGTGGGTCTGTGTGCAAGAAAGCCTCTAACTAGCCAAGTAATTTTGGGAGTTGCTGAATGCACAGCCCAAGAGCACCACTCATTGATTTATGTTTCTTTATGCTGATAGAAAGCATGCTTTTCCCAAAGCACTCTGGAAGGCAAGGAGCAGAGACCGCAGGCTGTCCTCACTCATCCACACAGCCCATAGCTACAGAGAGCAGATTAATGCCTGGCCAAGGCTGGTTTAGACTGTTCAGCAAGCCTGGGGTTTGACAGGAAACAGGAGGGTGATGGGGAGCAGCTGGTCTGGATTTCTCTAGAGAGTTTGGACTGCAGTGACCAGTTCTGCAGTTGTGGTCCTGAGTGCAGTGAGAGGAGCAGGAGACCTTCTGCTGGGGCCTCTCACCCTAATACCGCCCTATGAGGGTGGTGGGACGCAGGCACAGGTTGCCCATCCCTGGCAGTGTTCAAGGCCAGGCTGAATGGTGCTTGGAGCAACCTGCTCTAGGTGCAAGCTGTTCTATGATGATTCTGTGATAAGGTCTCAGTGCAGCACCCATTCAGGGATGATCTGTTTGGATTCCCAGCCCATATGGGTCATGTCATCCATCTCTCCAGCTTGTTCCTACTCTTACAGGCTTGAGCCATCATGTATCGCTTCTCTTTCGTTCTCTGTTTAAGCTTTCAATGCATGTAAAGGTTGACTCTGTTTTCTCTGCTGTCAGGAATAACCACACACAACCCCGAACAACTCTTCCTATTTATATCCCTGTATTAATCAAAAAGGCTGGTGCTTCTACAGCTGTGTGATTAAAAATTAGGAGACCAGGTTCTGTAGTGATGCCTTATAATAATAACAAATCCTGGGAGCACAGGGGATGAATAATGGATCATGGCTCTATGCTACCAGCTTCTCACTTTCCCTTCTTTCTTCTTCTCTCCTTTTTATCCTCATTCTTCCTCTTCTTCCTCTCCAAGCTGGAGTTAGAGGGGGGAAGGAATACATCCACCTTTCATTTTGCAGGAGTTAGAGGTGTTGAGAGACACTGCTGATTCCTACTCATCAGCCCCTCTCCTCCCCAACCAGGTCCCCTGGTTAGTGAACCTGGAGGCCATCAATAATTCATGGCTACACAAATAACTGGGGGATAATAACCACTTACTTGGGAAGACGTAATCAGGGCCCATTCTCTGTCCTTCTCGAGCAGTTCCTCAAGTCTTGCTGCTAACCCAGGTAGAGGAAAGAGGAGTGAAACAGTAGGTTAGAAAACGAGGTTTTCTGACACAAGGCAAACAGCTCAATGTCCCTCTGCATTAGGTTGGCCCACGATGTCCCCTAGGTTTCATGTGCGGCTAAGGGACAGGCAAGACTGCTTTGAGGGCCTTCAGGTATCAGCCAATGACCAGCCACTTGCAGGGCATCTGTCAGGAATATTAAACCTCCCACTGAAAGTTTCCCTTCATTTAATTCCAGGCTGCTCTTCAGAGAACAGCTCATGGGCTGGGTTTCCCCCTGCTCCACAAGATGAATTTCCAATATTTTACAAGCCGAGGTCAAATTCAATTAATAGCTTCAGTGAGGTGAAAGAATATTGAAAAACACCAGTCTGGGTTTTTTTAAACAGTTCAAACTCATCCATTAAATTCTTAAAGTGAAAATAATGGTTAAATAGCAGCAGAATGAAGCAGATTTTGTCACATTTTCATATTTCAGGCCTGACACATTGCAGCCAACCCAAACTACAGATTTTCACTCTTTTTTTTTCTCCAGTCTTGTAGCCTGCAAAAGTACATTTTGGATCCATGTAGAGAAGCTTTTCTGCCTCCAGTCCTTGGGTTCCACCCATTGAGCTGAGAAATCCCATTACTCACAGCATTTGGCAGACGCGTGTGTGACCAGCGTTGTGTGCAACCAGCACATCTGCCTTGCCTACAAATCCCGGGCTGATGCAGGCAGCCACCTCCAGTTGTCACACAACATAATCTCTTCCCCGCTCCCCAGTTCATCTGGAAGAGCCAGAGAGGGGTTTGTGAGTAGTTCTCAACCAGCTAAAACACAGGGACAGCTCAGGAGCTGAAGCAGGGATGTATTTGGGGTCTTTGGCCAGCTTTGACACCCTTTGCATGGCTCAGGGAGGGGGAAGAAGTGCTGATTGTAACCAAAACACTTCTGCTTTGGTGGAAAACCAGCAGCTTTCTCCCAGTGCATCCTCTCAGTGAGGATGCTGAAGGGTAGGAGGCTTTGCCAGTTCCTTCTGAGCTGGCTGTGAAGCAGCAGTTTCTTCCTACGTCCTTCACTAGCATGAGCTCTTCTGCTTAGGAAAGAGGAGACTGGAGAAGGGTTCTTCCCCCTCTCACCAGCTGAATTCCCCATATTTTGCCAGACCAGGACTGTTTGGAGATGCCAGGACTTAAGAACTAGTCACAGAAGAGGAGATGCTTACATGCCCCTCATCCGCTGCCTCCATCCCTCCTTGTGTCTGGCATGAAGTGCTCCCCAACACAAGGAACGGATGCCTGGGGGCCGTATAATATCAGCAAACCCGTGTCCTGTAATGAGGATGAAGCCTCACACAGGCTGTCAGACTGAGGTGGTTTGGAAGGAAGGATAAGAAAACACCTCCTTGACACCCCTGTCAAAACCAGCTTTCACAGGGGGGAGATGCTTAAAAGACACCATGGCAAGAGGGAACCTGTCTGAATGAGGAGTTTCACAACCTTCTGTACAATGAGACAGCACAGACAATGAGGGAAAGCAATAGGGAAATCAAAGCGAAGCAAGGGAGTGCTCCGGGGTTCCTCCATCCCTCCTTGATGGAGAGCTGCCAACAGAGCTTTATTCAAAGGCAGCCAGAGACAATGATCCTGATGCCCTTAGAAGCTGTTCCCCCTGAGTTCAGTAGAGAATAGTCCAAATTCAGCTCCCTGCACCTCTCTTCTCCAAATCACCCTTCCCCAGCTCCCAGTTTGCGGTCAAAGGAACAGGGGTCAGAGCACTTGCGTCCAGCAGCAGCTAGTTATAGTTACCTGGGGAGCAATAGAAGAGCAGCATCAACAAGCAGGGATATTTCCTTCAAATACTTTCCATCCCTTCACATTCTGCAGCTCAGGGACATTCTGGGCCAGAGGTTTTGCAGTATTTTATAGCTCTTTGTGGGTTTCTCTACCACAGGCTTCACCCTTCGTATTACTGCAAAGCTCAGGCAGCCAACTAGGCCATGGACCCTCTGAAACTTCAGCCAGTTTGAGGCTTTAGGTCAGATCTGGGGCAGAGCTTTCACATCAGCAACAAAAGGCAAGCCAGATGTAACATGATGAGATATGGTGGAAGCTACCACAGCCACATCAAAGGCAGCTGCAGAGGTCTGAGAGGTCCCAGTCCAGTCCTGGCAGCCCAGACCCTGTAGGTAAATCCAGAAAGGTTGGTTTAATGCTACCAAATGACAGTGGCTCCTCTGTCCTATTTCCTTGCAGTTCCTCCAGATGATCCTGTCATTATGGGGGGTCCCATCATCAGCCTGAGAGCAGGCGACCCCCTCAACCTGACCTGCCATGCAGATAACGCCAAGCCAGCAGCCTCCATCATCTGGATGCGGAAAGGAGAAGTCATCAATGGAGCCACCTACTCCAAGGTGAGCCAGGACAGGGCTGGGAACAAAGGTCGAGTTCTTCCCTTGCTTCAGAAAGGTGCAGCATGACACCGCTCTTCACGCAGCTCCAGAACATCTAAGGCACCATCTTCAACACTGCAGGGCTGAGATTCTCACTGTATACCACCTCATGCAACCTTCCCAGTGGAGAGGCTGGAAAGAAAACAGTCCATTTGAATCTGATCGGGTTTTTTGGACCTTCTAATAGCTTGCAATTGCCTGACATGGCCTTTTCTCCCCCTGAAATCCCACCTGGCTGTGGTGTTACTGTTGTGTCCAGCGCCACACAGCCAACACTGGCCTGGCCTTGGCTATAGCAGAACCTCTGATGGAAAGGCAGCTGCAGTGCCATACGTCCCCTCCTCCAACTGCAATTTTCCATGACAAATTATCAGGGTTGCTGGCATTTTTTAATTTAAATGGAAAGCCTTTATTGGGTCATAAAGGAAAACATCAAAGAGCAATCGAGAGCGTACTCAGAATGGGTACCCACATGTGCTCCTCTTTATAGGCGCCTGATGTCTGGTAAGTGCTAAAGATTCAGTAACACTTGACATAGCTAATGGAAACTCCTAAAGAACAAAACTGGAGGCATAAAATGGGTCAGTTTGCAGCCATTTGTAATGCAAGCAAACTTCAAAGGCATTCCACTCCAGCTCCTGAAGATCTGTTAATAAACATTTCACCCTCTGCTAGCACTGCAAAGCCTTCATCCAGCCTCATTCCAACATCACCCCGATCTACTTGGAGAAGCAGAGCAGCCAGAGCACCCTCCTCCTCCCCATCACCCTGCAGAGCACACAGATGAAGCTGTGTTGTTTCCTTAGAGCTGATGGGTTCAAGCAGAGGGGGACTTGCCCCATCTCCCTGAGTGCAACGGAAAACGTAGCACTAATTAAAGCCACAGAGAACTGACCTCTCCCTCTCTCCAATCAAGTGGAATTAATTAAAACCAAGGCCATTGCAGTTGTTTATAATTCACTCTGTTCACCCCAAGCTTTGCTCTCCACTGCAGACTGCTCAGACCCGGCCCTGGGGAGCCAGCATTGAAGCCCCACAAGTGGTGGGTAGCAGGGAAGGAAGAACACCCCTCCTTTGTTTTTCTTTCCAAGAGAAAAACACCTTCTAAAGCAGAGCTTTTCAGGCTGCAGCTACCTCTCATGCAGAACAGAGATTTCCATGGCATTTTAAGCAGGTTTCAAGCATAGGAGGGGAAGGGAGCCCTGTTCTGCATGGGGGATGCATCATCCCCGCCTCCTGGCATCAGAATAACCTCAGTTTCTGGGACTGAAACTTGGTTTTTCATGATGCACCAGAGGTTTTTCTATGAGGCCCATTCCACTGACTGCAAACCCCTGAGTCCCACTGAAGGCATCAGGGGATGGTCCCTATAGCCATAGGCAGTATTTTGGGATGCTGCAGCGTTTGGAGGCTCAGTGGGACACTAAGGGGAAGGTTCTGCACAAGGTTAGGGTCCACTACATCCTCAGCACCCAAAGTGAGGCTATTCCATAAGGGAAGGGCACAAAAGGGGACAATGAAGCAAGCTCAGGGTAGCAGCCTTACCATCAAGGGCACAGCACCAGAGCAGGTTTGGTGGCCACAGAGTGCTCACTTGGTCATTTAGAGTGCAGCGATCTCCAGAATGTCTATAGTGATGAGGCAGCTCTGCAGTCAAGCCAGAAAAACAAGTCCACATCACCATCCTAAAAGCAGGAGCCTTGCTGCAGCTGGAACTTAAATACTTCTCTAGGGTTATGGGTAAAGAGCTCTTGGGTAGAGTCCCCATCTGAGGTTTGTTAGGGAAATTAAGCACTGTTGGTGCACTCAGGCCCTGACAGTCACCTCCTGATAGGTCTCGGTCCTGCTTGTCCCCAGCTTCATTGTCATCTCAGTTTCTCCCCATCATAGATCATGGAATGGTTTGGGTTGACAGGGACCTCAAAGCTCATCGAGTTCCAGCTCCCTGCCACTAAAGAAGATTACTCAAAGCCCCGTGCAACCTCACCTAAAGTGCCTGAGAAGTGCAGACCTGTACATATGAACACAGTGTCAGGATGAACCCAGGTGGTGAAAGCTTTAGTCTTGCTGCCATATATATATAATTCAATAAAGCACTTGGCTTACACTGGGAGGAGGAAACTTGAAGGATACAGACTTAGGGAGAAAAACTGCCTGGAAGGATCCAAAATACATAGTTATGGGATGGGTGTATCCATGGGCATTTACTCTGTTATTAACAGCTGGGAGAAGCCATGTTTCTGGCATTCCTGGACCCTTATGGGGTCCAGAGGAAAGCCCAGAGGTTGATTAAAAGATTGAAACCAATGCAGCATCTCGAGCATCTGAGGGCTCAACTGGTTTAGTTTACCCAAGACAGGGCTGCAGGATGACATGACCATGGTCTGTAAGAATTTGTAGGAGGATTAGGAGGACTCAGGGATTCCTCATAAAGGCAAGAAGTGCAGGGAAGAAACAAAGTGCCAAGGGTAAGCATGTAGAACTGTTTAACCACTGCTGTACCGGTGGATCTCTGGCATCCTCAGATCTCCACCACAGTGGTCCCCAGCACAAAGTGAGTAGTGATGATTTGCCGTGGCCTTGACTGCTTCATGGCATCTAGGGATACTTGGTCAGGATCAGTCCCATGCTGCTGGCAGCTGGCATCACTTCTCCTTGCTAACTAAACTGGCCCAGGAACTTTTTGCATTCCCCTGGCACAGAAGGTGGCAGCAGGTTCAAGAAGCTGGTTGTCCCATCTGTCCCCTGTCTCTTTCCCAGGACAGCGGGTGACACGCATCTTACTGGAGCTGGCATTCCCAGGTTGAAGCACAGCAGGGCTGGAGGGAAGCAGATGGGCGATAAGTGCCCGATTCCCAGGGAAGTGCAGTGAAATTTGTCTATGCTATTCCCCAAAGGCTTCTTGGCAGATTCCAGCCAGGGGAGCTATTATTGCAGGGAGCACTGGCTGGCTGAGTGCTGCCTCTGTATGTGCAGAGGGGACCTATCCTGTAGGAAACTGCCTCCTCTCACCCCTGTTTTTCCCCCCACAGACACTTCTCCGTGATGGCAAGAGGGAGAGCATCATGAGCACCTTGTTCATCGCCCCCTCTGACATTGAGAATGGGGAGAGCATCGTCTGCCGTGCCACCAACAAAGCCATTCCCAGTGGGAAGGAGACCTCCGTCACCATTGATATCCAGCGTAAGTACATGGCTGGCCAAGCTACCTCTGGGTGCTGTGTGATCCTAACCTCCCTACTCTCTCCACAGGGCTGCCTGCAGGGATCTCACTCCAGCCAGGAGTGGGATGCTGGGATTTGGGGGTTTCCCTTTACTGGTACCTTGGTACAGTGCAGTCAGAGACAGATCTCATCCCTTAAAATCCTTGGGGTAACAGACAGACATGAACACCCCCAGGGATAGACTGCTCCCAGCTTTTGTGCCTTGTGTCCATGGTTTGGAGCAAAAGCAGCGCCAGCTGCCATGCTCTGGATATCCAGTGGCCCAACTGATCCAGGCCCCCTGGTGTCTCTGGAGAAGGGAATGGTTTTGGCTGCGCAAGCAGCATCTCTAGGCATGGCCGGTAGCAGTGGTAAGGCCCATTAAGGTTTCTGGTACAAACCAGCATGTTTCCAGTGTTACAAGCTTTTCAACACAAAGTTCTTTGTGGTGTTCTCCACTGGGATAGCATGATAGACACCTAATGGGTGAGAAGTCTCCCTCTTGTGAAATATAGCATAAGTCACTAACTGATGGGGACATGTGTGTGGCGAGAGCCGCATCATTTGCCCTTTACTGTAAACCCATGAAGCAAAACGTTCCTTCTTACAAACCTCACCGATCTCTTCCCTCCTCCTCTGCAATAGCTGTTGCTCTGGGGCTCATCCTGACCTTGCTCCAGCAGGGCTTCATTTGCACACGCAATCCCTGCAGCTGTATTTACCAACAATTTGCAAATGCGGGGTGTTCAATATTACAATGCCAGCTGCTTTCCAGAGCCCAATTAAAACTGGCTGAACAAACTCGAGCACAGCAGAAAATTCACTATTTAAGACTTCCAGCTTTTGCTGCCGGAAGATTAACAGGCTCTTGGGTCGCTGGATAGCATGTCCTGACAGAGCTGGCCAGATAAAATGAGATAATAGCATGGGTTATTTCACAGCCTGCAAACAGTTACAATAGCTGGAGACGCACACGCATCTGCACAGACAGCGCGAAACCCAAGACATCATTACACTGTGCTGTACAGTGAGGGGCAGGAGACGTGAGCTGCATCCCTGAGCCTGGTGGAATCTGCTCTGAAAAAAGAAGCACCCAATAAAGAGCACCAATTTCCACTCCAAGCCACTAAATAATCCATGATGTGAATGCAACAATAATAATATCCTATCCAGCTATTAAAAGGATGTTGTTCTTAATGGGGTCTAATTGGGATATCTATTTCCCAGTGCTGCATGGGTGATGGAGGGATAGGAAAATACCAAGATGGATTAACCAGCCTGCAGTGGGATGGTTTTCATCCCGGATGCAAGAGACTGCTCCAGCTGCTGCTCAATCCATCAGGTTTCCTTCCCAACCTGGCTGCATTCACTTTGAAATAAGCTAAAGGTACTCTTCACAAGCAAAAATTGGACCACTCATTTCTTGTCTTGGACAAGGCTGACTGCAAAGGTAAGGTACCCCTCTGCACCACCTGGGTGCTGAGGGGAGGCTCTACTTCATACAATCACCACTTGGTTTGGGTTGGAAAGACCTTAAAGCTCATTTAGTTCCAAGCCCCTGCCTCTCCTCCCCAGCAGCTCCCCCAGTGCCAACATTTCACCCTGGAACCTGCACATCTCCACCTCTGCTGTTCACGCCATAGGTTTGAAAGAGGTGGCCTTGCAAAGTAATCCCAGGGAACCGAAAATAATCCTTCCCAGGAAGCAGTAGCCTGGTAAATCACTGCTTCTCTTTTTGCTTTCTTTTGTGACCCCGAAGAACATCAAAAATGCTCACAGCAAGGGAAGGCCAGGGTGCGGGGTGTTCGCCACACAGGGTGTATGTGGGAGAGAATATCCCCTTTCAGCTTGGCTCCCATCAATCTCATGCAGGCGTCTTGGAGCAGTGAAATAGCTGAGTCATAAAAGCCTCCCTTTCCATAAAGAAAAGGGAAAAAGGCAGCTGAAAACCCCCAACCCGGAGCAGGGTCTGTAATGGAAACACTAAGCGACTCCAGCTGGAACATCTGTTCAATGTGATTTCCGTTCCACCAGCCACATCAAAGTCAGCCTCCTGTGCATTATGCGCCGAACATCACAAGTGGGATTAAAATCATGTTTAATAGTTTGATATGCCATAAACTATTTATAGTGCCAGGGCCCAGTGGCTCTGTGGAGATGCACGCCCGGTGTGCTGGGCTGGGGAGGAGCAGGGTTGCTCCTTATTCAGAACCATTTGCTCCAAGCCTCTGCACACACACGTGCAGTTCCTCAGTTTTACACCTCTTTTTCTCGTGGCAAAAAGGGATTTGTCTGCATCTGTATGTTTTTTTCAGGAGGTGGCAGCAGGAGAAGGGAAGTAGACCAGGGTGATGAGCGAAGTGAGGGCAGCATCACTGTGTCCTGCTGTTTGTCCTTGTAACATTAAAGCATTCAAGTCCCTTCTGTCCTTCCCAATGGAGAGTACGAAAGCCTGGATCAGAAGAGGCATCTCAGTCTTCTTCCAGCTCCTCACTTGGCTGCTTTTTGATCCAGGGTACAGGTTTGCAAGGGCTTCTCTGGGCATCCATAGGGAAGAGGAGCATGATGCTCAGCCCATGATCCCAGCAACCATTTCCCAGGGGCTAATTTAAACTAGTGGGAGCTGAGGGTTCCCTCTGGTTCCTCACTGGCTGCACATGAGTTGTGGTGCTGGTCTCTGAGTGAAGCTGGTCCCCCGGGGCGATGCTCATGGGGATACTGGTACCTGAGCATATAAGCATTTGCATGCGTGCTCTCCTGTAGGCTGGCTTTGTCTGATTCCATCATTCAAATTAATTACAAGAAGCCAGGCAGGAATTACTTGTAACCGAGTGAAATTACCTTCTGATGAGTTACAATTTGTGTCTTTTTCCCCCTTTTAACTCTCCCAAAACACACTGGCACACACAAACCCACGCTAACCCACGGCACCCGCTGCCTCACGGGGAGCTACTGCAATATTAGAAAGCCCAATCCCATTTGTGAAAGGCAAGATCAAAGACTTCAATTCATTTCCTTTGCTGTGGTGTTGGTCTTTTTTTTTTTTTTTTGCCTTTTAATCTCTATTTTTTGTTTAATTTTGAGTGCGGGAGAGAGTCGGGCTTATTTTAGTACAAAGAAGCTCTGTAAATCCTGGGCACAGCTACTAAACCATCAAACAATAGGGAAGCTCCTAAAGAGAAGTGTGATTCATACTTAACAAAGGAAGGTGATTAGCTGTTGTTGTATAACAATAGGGAAGTGTCAGGATGCCTGCAAATGAATTAGGAGCCCATTATATATCTCTGGGCCGTTAGGTGAAGGAAGCTCATTTATATTCCCAACTGCACCCATCTTTATTGTCATTTGAATTGCACATTTTAAAATGAAATTAGGGTAAATTGAAAATACCTATAATTTCCTCGTCATCATTTCCCAGCAAGAAGGCAGGTGGCTCTGCTCGCAACAAAGCCTGGCTCTGGCTGGGTAAATATCATGAGGCCTAATGAGGTGGGGATGAGGTGGAAGAGGAGGAGGCACTGCAGCACAACGGGGTCCTGCAGCACAATGCTGGCTGCTGGCTTTCCCTCTCCCCATCTCACTCAAGCTGAGGATACGTTGGAGACTCCCCTTTGGTCCCCAGCCTCGACACGAAGACGAGCTTACCACACCTTGCAGGGATAACTGGAATAACACACGGTTGCTTTGGGTGCTGTCGCACTTGCTTGGCGCACGATCAGACTTTCCTCACCCAGTGGCGGCCCTTCCCATTCTTTGCAGGCAGCATTGCCTCTTCCTCCTCATCTTCCACTCACACGAGGTTTCACCCAGTGCCATTACCTTTGTAAAGTGGTACCCAAGAGGCGGTAGTCAAACCACATCAGTATCATAAACCTACTCTTTCAGCTTGAAGCCATTCCCTCTTGTCCTGTACTTACAGGCCCTTGTCCAAATGCCCTCTCCAGCTTCCCTG
The DNA here is from genome assembly GCA_025448015.1 of Bolborhynchus lineola. NCBI lineage: Eukaryota > Metazoa > Chordata > Aves > Psittaciformes > Psittacidae > Bolborhynchus > Bolborhynchus lineola. The sequence goes on along the minus strand of JAOEHX010052130.1, from coordinate 39,434 downwards.
TAGCCCCTTTAGGCCCTGGAGCTGCTCTAAGTTCTCCCCTTAAGGAGCTTTCTCTTCCCCAGGCTGACCCAGCCCTGCCGTCACAGCCTGGCTCTAGAACAGAGCTGCTCCAGCCCTTGCAGCATCTCTGTGCCCTCCTCAGGACTCACTGTAACAGCTCCACATCCCCCTTGTGTTGTTGCCCCAGAGCTGCATCAGGACTGCAGGAGGGGTCTTACCAGGCCATTTCTTTCTGCATTTTCCCCTCAAATGATGTCCTATCCTTAAAAGCTGAAGCTGGAGGTCCAAACCCCCCCCCGACATCATGAAAATTGAAAACAGCTCTGAATATTCTTATTCCCCATCCAAACATTGCACCCTTTTCACTTCTCACTTGCTTTCATCAGTTCTCTCCTAAATTTTTCTGCTGCTGAAGCGTTTAGATGCTTATCATGTAAAAAGAGAAACCAGCACCAGCTGGAAGAACCGAGAGGCCTGTGACACCAATGAGGACTTGGCAGAGATGATTAGGCTGATGAAAGAGCAGAAATGCCACTTTCAAGTTAGCGGAGAGACAAAAGATCATCATTACACAGCGAGATATTAAATGGGAGCTTTTCAAAGCAGGCAAGTTTATTTCCTTAAACAGGAATCAGAGCCGGCGTTAACATTTTTGAAGTGAAATGCTACACTGAATGGTGTGTGTCTCTCCTCTTTCTGTCTTCTTTACTGAAGCCCTCCAAGACAAGCACCACGTGCGTGACACCAGCCTGTCTTACACAGCCCTGAGCATTATTGCACAGCATCAAAGAGTCTCAGTGCATTTACCATGTTTTCTCACAAGCAAATCTTGCTTTCCAGGCTTGGAAGCACAGCAGGCAGCAGGCATGGGGATGCTGCATCATGTCTTTGTTTCGCTTATGGCCTTGTCTCTGTCTGTTTGCAGACCCACCCCTGGTGAACTTGTCTGTGGAGCCACAGCCGGTGCTTGAGGATAACACTGTGAAGTTCCACTGCTCCGCCAAGGCCAACCCTGCTGTCACCCAATACAGGTAAAGTGGCTGCTGGCTGTGGGGTTTGGTGGCTATTCCACTTTCTCCCATGTTTATCACTGGTTGGCAGTCATTCTAGCTCATCTCCCTATCCTCTACTGCTGGATGCGATGGCTGGAGACAGACACAGCCGCTGATCCCTGCAGAGCTGGGGTGGCACGGTCCTCTTCCCAGCATCCCTGCTCTGAGAGCTCCCTGATGCTGCTTTTACCTTGATGATGTTGTTACACGTTGAGAGACTCCAATTGCCTCTGCGTTAGGCCGTCTGCTGCGTTCTGCTGCATGCAATCCTCAGTCAGAGATTCATTGGCACTTTGGAGTGGGTTAAGAGGCCTGGCACCGAGCTGGTGGAGCCATCTGCTTGGGGACATAAAGAGCAAAATGTGCCGATTGAAAAATCTATTAAGGGAAAACTCCTTTTTTGGGTTTGCTTTTTTTTTGCATACTCTTTTATGATTTGAAAAATACAACTCCATTGCTGCTCTGTGTAACCCTTAAGCAACCACTGTAAACCTCTCTAAGCCCAGCAGCATAGAGCAGAGTTCAGAAGGGGTCAGAGCAGAGGTGCTTTGACTGGGGAGACACCGGGTGCTGAGGCGCTGGCACAGAATGCACAGAGAAGCTGTGGCTGCTCCATCCCTAGCACTGCGCAAGACCACGTTGGACAGGGCTTGGAGCAAGCTGCTCTGGAGGAAGGTGTCCCTGCCCATCACAGGGGGTTCAGACCAGATGGGCTTTAAGGTCCCTTGCAACCCAGACTATTCTCTGATGATTCTCTCTAAGGTTTCTTGATCTAAACGGACAAAAATATGGGTGTGCAGCTGCAGTCAGGTACTCCTCACTCCTGCCTGGCAGTCAGGAGCGTGCACACACAGGCACACCAGCAGGTCCTGCTTTGCAACAGCCTGGGTTGATAATAACAGAGGAGGCACCTCCAGGGACAGGTTACTATGACCCGCCTCCTGTTCTGCTCGTACAGCTTAATTAGTACAATCAAGTTTGCTGGTAGGAGCAGCTCCTTCCAGCTGGATATCTGCTATCAGCACAACAAAGCAGTAATTGCATTCCTGGTTACACAGAAGAGTTATTAATTTGAGAAGTCAATTAATGTCAAAGATACAAATAGCCCTGTTTTCATATTTACAGTTAGGAGTATGAAGTGCGTGACAAGCGGGGGGGGATCTGGGAAAACGTCCCATGTGAGTCTTGCCTTGATTGATTCTGGTGCAGTCAAAGGCAAAACAGCCACCTCTGGCTGAGGAACCAGACAGCGGCAATATTTCTGCTCCAAGGGCAAGACATCAACCCTGATCCTCAGCAACAGGGGCCTTCACATCATCCTTGTGCACTGGAGCAGCCTTGAAAGCTCCAATCTGTGTTTCCTCCTTCCTCTTGGCTGTTTCCAGGCTCTGTGTACATGGCAAAGCAATGCTGGGCTGCTTTTCCCCACCAAGCAGCAGATGGACCCACCACACATCTCTCCTCTTCAGTGCTGTCTCGTTAGCATTGGGTTTTGCTCTCTCGTAGCTGCAAATGCCACCGTAGCCCTCCTCTGCCCTTCTCATCCGTCCCGAGGCGACGTGTCTTGTCACCCTTCCTGTTGCCTGGGCATTGGGGTTATTTCTTTGTTGTGATTGGTTTTGTGAGGGACTCCACTCTCAGAATTAATTGCAGGGTTCTTTCAGGTTATGCTTTCTCATAAAAAGGGTTTCTTTTAGGGTGAAAACAAAAAAAAAGGCATGAAAATTCAAGCAGCACTTTTGTTTTTTCCTTTCTGAAGTTCCCTTAACGTATTAATGCCACACTTTTTCCCTACCACTGTGATGAGCAAATGGAATTCAGCAGCGCTCAGCAGGGCTTCCTTCCACTTAATGACTCTGATTGATTGGGGGGGGTTCATTTTCTTTCCTAAAGATCCCAAAGCTCTTCACTAACTATGTAAAGGTGGCAGATGTTCCAGCACTGAAGCTTGGAGTCCTTTGGAGTGGGATATCCCAGCAAGAAGCCCCCGGCACCTCACCACTGGCTGGGAAGGAGTGTGGGTACAGGGGTGTGGGATGTGCAAAGCCTCAGAACTGAGATATTGAAGGTGTGAGAAGGCAGAACATGAGCTCAGTGTCATCCCCAGGGCCACGTGAGACCCTGTCAGTGGTGAAAATGAGCTTATTCTGCCTTTAAACCAAACAATAGAAAGTGTGATTTCGTTTCCCACTCTAATGTATCTCCTATGACTTCCCTCATCTTCAGGTACAGATAGCACATCTTGGTCTTCAGTCGTCATTTACACTTAATACCTCCCAATATGTTTCACAGTAAACAGCTCTGAACACAAAGAAAAAGAAAAGGCTCTAAACAACATAAATCCCCTTTTCTGGTCATAAATCCACATCCAGGTACTACATCATGTATCTGGCCATCCCCAGATACATGAGCAAGCTGTCACCTTGCTTGAGTTTGATATGGTGATGAGTTTTGCATTGGGTTTGCACCCCAGGTTCTTCTGGCGAGGTAAAGCAAGAGAGGTCGAGCATCTCACCCAAAGATGCTTAGCTGGGAAACACACACAAACCGTGGTCCTCTTTGTCATAGGCAAAGTAGTTTTGATTAAATCAAGGCACCTCTCTTTTCTGAAGAGCTACTCTTCTTGGTCTCTTATAGAATGCATCACATACATGGGGGTTTCAATGCAAAACCCGGTTAGAAAGGAGACCTTGGAGTGATCTGCTCCCAGGGCCAGTATGGAAAATTACAGCCTATACCACACCTTCTCTTCTTTGGGGTGGTTAATGACATCTTGTCAAAACTGACAGCTTTCCACAATAGGTTTGGCCTCAGTGGCACTTTCTAAGGGGAGAAGAAGCCTGAACCCCTCTGCCTTAAGGTTCAGTGTCATCTCATGATGTTGGGGGGCAGGCAGGGTGTGCTTTGCTGGAGACACAGCTCTTGCTCTTAGCTGAGGTTATACCCCACAGCCGAAGCTGGAGCTGAGGTCCCAGTCGCTCTCTGGCAGCAAAGATTTCTTGATGAGGAGCGTCATTTCCCCAGGGGGGCTTTTTCACCCACGGTGTCACCTGGACTGTCACTCACTTTGGGATGGAGGACAGGCCAGTGTCACCAAAAGCAAGAGGAGCGAGGGGGGTGAAGGGCTGGTGAGCTGTGTGAGAAGGGTTTTTGCCATAGGGATGAGCTAACCCTGGTAGCAGGGGTTTTGCACAGTTACATGCTTTCCCACTCACCACGTAGACATTATCCTCATGGTCTCTGCAGGGTCGTATACCCCATCTGGCTCTGGTTTATCCTACCTCCAACTGAAAGCATGTTCGCTTTGCACCTAAAGAGCAGCTCAGCCCGCTGCTCCGCAGCTTCTTGCTGCTGCCTGTGCAGCTCAAGACAGGCTTGAGGGACCTGGGCTTTTTGGCATCACTTCCATGGACGTGTTCCATATACATTAGCACCATAGACATGGGTTGAAAGCCCAAAGAGGCTCCCTGGTGTACCTGGGAAAGATGCTCCTTCTTTTCCCTTCTCCTGGAGCCGCTGCCTGCCTCTGCCAGCTCATTTGCAGGCAGAGCATCCTCAGCCACTGTGCCAGGCCGGAGGAGCAGCGGCAGCAAACAGCTCCGCTGGGCAGTGAGCATATGTGTGGGCAAACTGCAGCTGCCTCATCTTCCTTTAACAGTACATTTCAATGGGCAGTACTGGGATAGGGAGGGGGGAAATGGGGAATTTACTGGCTTTCTTTTGCTGCAAGCAAATGGGCAAGAAAGGGAAGGAGAGTAATTAGCTGTCGCTGTTGTTCTGCCACCTGTGATGGTGGGTAGAATTAATGGAAAGCAACAGAAGTCAGGGCTACGTGAACCGACTCACAACCAGGCCTCCTCTTTGCTCACGTTAGATCTCTCTATTTGCCAATCTTCTCGTGGCTTTTGATGTCTGTTGTGTGTCTGTGGGGTGTTTTTTTGCTGTTATTATTTATCACTTGCAGTAAGAAAGAGAATCTTTAAAGTGGCAGAAGAAAATGGGAAAGTTTAATATTGCACGAGGCAGAGTCCCTCAGCCTTTTGGGCTCCTCTGATGATGATTATATTTGCAGAGTGATGGGGAGTTGGTGCAGGCAGGGCAATAACACATATCTCACTCTGGCACATTGGTGCAGTGCTCTCACCCCCAGGGCTAGAAGAGACCTTTGCAAATAACATTTCCTTTGCAGTCATGAAGGGGGGAGACACCTCAAGGCATCCTCCAGCATCAACTGATATTGGTGATCTTAGTGCATCCACCAGCGTGAGGAGCTGCAGATGCAGGTCAAGGCTTGAGCTGCAGCATCTTCCCACATCACAGGGTGCTTAGTCAGGTTGTGTGGAGCTCAGAGCCAACCCCACCGTCACTACCAACACTTCTGGCTTGCAGCAGGAGCGTTGGGTGTTTATTTGCTCAGTGGGCTCTGGTCTGCAGAAAAGACCTTCTTCTTTGTGAACACTGTTACCTTTGAACCAACAGCATGCTGTCGCTCATAGAATATTAATCCATTCTCAACTGCTTCTCAAAGAGGTTTTCCCTATAGGCGGTGAGGCTCAAGTGCACCTGAAGGGAGAGAGTGTCCAAGCTTCCCTCTGCAGGCTGGCTGGGGCGCTGAGCAGCATGTGCCTTCGGTAGATCTGCTCTTTCGCAGAAGTCATGCCCACATAGAGGTCTGTGGGTATTTTGGCTGCACAACATCTCTGTGAAAGTCCAGGGAAGTTTAATGCTCTTCCATGATATCAAAGTTATCCCTGCCTCTTCCATCTAGCTGCAGAATACATTCATGAATTTCATTGGCAACTTTTGACAGAGAGGTAGCAGATGATCCGTTTAATGGACACGCCTGGCACTGCCTGCAGACAAGTGGACATTTTCCCTATTCTGGCACTGTAAGACCTGAATATGTTGTAATATGAAATTCAGACAGCTTTCAGAAAGCTCCTGGGAGTTGGTGGTTTTGGTATGTTGCTTGCTTTCTTCTGCCCGTTCATGAAAGGCCTAGAATAAAAGTGAACATCTCCCTTGTAGCCTTCGTTTCCCAGAGCTTCTGATTGCTAAGGCCACCACCTAATTAGCCCATTTTTTGTCTCCTGAGCAATCTGTGCCAGGGAAGGGGGATCTGCAATATTAAACTCTTATTACATTACAATCACATCTCTATTAATATTTGCAGGGCTTGAAACACACTGCAGAGCAGCCAGTGACTGCAGAAAAAGTGGGAAGTCCATGGGCAGCATGGAGACTGTCCCCATTTTGATGAGGCTCAGCATCATGCTTGCAGGGTTAAAATACCCAGGTATCTGCACTGGGGACTGCAAGGGGACCTGGAGTTGCAGAGAAATGATGTGAGGAACAGCTCACCTGATGCCTGGTCCAGGCAAGAGGCATCTCAGCATCTTTAAGTGGAATGGTCATGCTGGTTATGCAGATTTAGGACCTTCTCCCCCATAAACCAGCTCCCTCCTTCATTCCAGCTTGGGGAAAATGCTCAGATAAGGCAATGCGTGGGCTCTCCTTGTGCCTTCCTGCCCCCCTGCTCCCATCTGCTCCCTCCTCTTCCTCTGGCCGGGGCTGCCGTCTGTCCAGCAGCAGGACGCTGTTAGTCCATATGCCATCCCTCGGCAGGGCCGCCACTTCTCCTTCTGCCTCCCACAGCCAAAATCAGGAAGGGAAGCCAGAGAAGCTGGAGCAGGGAAGGGGCCTGAGGCATTTCACAGCAGCAACAGAGTAAATCTAATTTATAGACATAGCAAAATGCAGCTAAAGAGGGGGGTGAAATGAATGCAAAGCACACAGAGGTCTCAAGCTATCGGCGCTGTACCATTTTTTCCTGACTATCTCTTTTCCTGCCCGAGTTTGTCTTTGTAGCTTCCTCCCAGACAACTGGACCTTTGCTCTGAAGTGAAAATGAAAGCTGGGGAAAGGAAAAAGAAATAAGGGGAAAGGAATTCTTCAGATCTTCTTTGTGATGTATCAGCCCCATCTGCCAGCTCCCTCTGACAGGGAGCGGAGTGCGCTGGGTGGCGGGCAGAGAGGGAAAAGCAGGCTTTAAAAAGGGGAAAATACGGTAAAATAAAAGGCATAAATATGCCTGCAGTGATGCTGGGCTACTGGGGAGGTTCGAGCAAGGCGCACGGCTCCCGTTGAGAGCGGGAAGATGGCTTGGAAGAGCCTTCCTTCACTCACAGAGGTGTGGGGACGGGGAGATTTGTCTTCCCATTCCCTGGCTTGTCAGGGTAATGGGAACAAGCGGGTGGGAGATGTTCGGAGGCAGCTCGAACTAATTAGGAGAGAGCGTAGAGGAGAGAGTCTGACAGCTGGAAAGGGAGAAAGGAAGGGGAAGGAGGAGGGAAAAGCGCTTTGTACTCTTGAGCACCACTTCCTGATGTAGAAATGATTAAAGGTACCAAATGAAATGAGTGATGGAGCTCGAGCCACTGTGTTGGATGGAGCCTCTCCAACAGAGCCAGGTGGCAGAGGGGGTTTGCTGTTGTGTTTCAGAAGGGCTTGCTGAAAGAGGATGCATCATGGTTGTGGTTACCGCCATCCCAGCCTGGCCCACCAGCACCCTGTCAGGCAGGTGTTGTCATCCAGACTTTGCCTGTGCGTCGCAGTTTCCTAATGCTGGAGTGAACCTGTCTCTAAAGCATCTCATTTCAAGCAAACTTTGCACCCAAATCTCTGGGTGCTAAAACAGACTTTATGGTTGGCCATCAAGCAAAGCTGCTAACACTTCTTTTAAACACCCTTATTGTTCTGAGAGCTCTGAGGGCCTCATTGGTCCCCTCTCCTTCAAGGCATGCTCCTGGAAGCTGGGAAGGGAGCACCATTGACTCCTCTGGCCAGATCTCCCATCCCTGTATGAGAAGAGGTGGCAGCTTTTCAAGCCTAATTTAGCAGTCTTTAATCTGAGTTATTCCGAGCCACACTTGCCACTTCCTTCATGTGTTCCCGCAGGATGATGGGCTGATTTCACAGAATGAAAAGCCTTAAGCAAATCTTGTCACACAAGAAAATTGATTTTTCAAAACTGACTTTTACAAGATTACTGGCTGGGTTTTTTTCTTTCCCCCTCTCATCTTTCTTCTGTATCGTTCCCTTCCAGTCTCCCGAGGTGGCTTCAGATCTAAGGAAATTAGAGATGCTGTGACTAAATTGGAAATGTAAAAAGAGGGAGAAGGAGGAAAGAAACAGCACTCAGCACCTCCTGTCCCACTGCCTCTGTAGGAGCTGGCTTATGTGCTCGCACTCACGAAGTAGCATAGCTTCAATTCTCCTACTGCCATAACCTCCGTGCATCATCAGGAAATAGTCTGTGGAAGGGTTATCTCACGAGAACATCCCCTGAAGGGCATTCCTTGGTGATCCCAAGCTGGATCAAGGGGGTTATTCTCTTTACCTCCCTCAATCCCTCCATTTTAGTTTCTCTTTGGGAAGAAGAAGAGTTTCCCCCTCTGCTCTATTCAGAGCCACCTCAATGTGTTTTGTTAGAAAAAAAAAGAAGAGAGAGGAAGAGTTGCCTTGAAGTGGTTTCAGACAGCTTAAAATATGCTAAGCTTTTGTGTTTCTGCAGTATAAATAATGAATCCTCTTACAGCTTCTGAGTCGGGGAAGACGTTGATTTAAGAGGCCTTCAGCTCTGTATGAGGTTTTTCTGCTTTCATGCCAGAGGGTGGGGAACATGGCAGGGAGCAGCCAGGTGTGAACCGTGGAATCACAGAACAGTGTGGGTTGTAAGGGACCTTCAAAGGTCATGTAGTACAACCCCCATGCAGTGAGCAGGGACATCTTCAACTCGAACAGACTGCTCAGACCCACATCCAGCCTGGCCTTGAATGATAAGGCAGGATGTGCAAGAATGACCTGTGATGGGGACAGGGGCTGCACCTACTTCAGCAGCAGCAAAGCAGGTGTTTTGCTAAAGGAGTTCATTTTGTGATTCCTCTTTGCTCCTGTATTGTAGTTTTCAGGGGCAAGAAGGGGGTTTAAATGGAGAATGAAGTTATTAGCATCTCCTTCTTTCCCGGTGCTCCAGTAAACCAGAGCTGATATGGCGATTGCACCAGTTATTGTTGATTTAACTAATTCCCCAAGCAGCATCCTTGGAAACACCTCTGCTTAAAAGCGGGCCAAGCCACCCATGGGGTCCATGGCTACCCTGCACATCAGGCACGCACAGAGGTCCATGCAGCACCAGCTACAAACCCCAGCCATGCCTGGTCCAGGGCTGCGTTTAGCATCACATCATTGATTGTCTGCACGGTTCATCAGCAGCTTTAATGGTTGATCAGTCAAGTCATTGACAACTTAACAGCTTTGTTTACTTCTTCCTTACCACTTCTGTGGCCAGTTTGTTCTGACTGTGCTTAGAAAAAGGCTCTTTTGATTGTTTTCTCACCAAAAATGAACCAAGTTTGTACAGACTGTGCAGGTGACATGGCTTTAACTGTGGTGTTTGGGAGAGAGAAACCTTCTCAGCCTAGTTCTTCCAGGTACCTACACCACAGGCAGCATAGACCTGACCCTGGGGTGTTCCTGCCCATCACTGCCCCACTGCTCTCTGAAGAGCTGGATTCCTTTTGCATGTCTTCAGGCATGATTTGGGGAGCTGTAAGTAACCCCTCACTGCTATTTCCCAACCATGGGTCCTGCTAACAAGAAGGAGGAGATGCACCTAAGACAGGTACCTCCCTTAAAGACTGCAGTTTGATGAGCAATCAGGCTCATTGCCAGCCCCCTTGCTTGTCAGGAGGGGAACACCGAAGCTGAGATTAGATAGGAAATCAAGCCAGAGGTTTCCTCTGAACAGTGAAGTGTTATTATTATCATCAAAACCCCAGAGTGTTTAAAAACAATCAAACCCCAGCAGCAGCAACTGGTGTATCACAGTGAGCGCAATCACATCAGGTCTGAACTCTTGATATTTGGGAGGAGGTTGCAATCTTTCTCACTGTTTATTTGTTTCTGAAGAAAAAACACATAGGGGAAAAGAAATAGGCACGGGGAGATTAGCAAAGTTGGCTTCTCTGCTCTGAGATGCAGCATCTCCACCATTAGGACCTGAGATTTGCTTTGTGGTGGAGCAGAGATGTTTGCGCTGGGGACAAAGGGGTTTGGGAAGAGGCTGTCACTGCTGCAGCTGTGCATGGATGGATGGAGATTTGTCAGGGGGGCAGCTGGAGGCTTGGAAACCTTTCCTTGGGTATGGTGGGTACCATCGTCTTTGCTCCCCCCAGCACAGAGAGGACCAGGCAGCTATCAGCAAGGATGCTCAGTGCTTTGCTCAGGGCTCTGCCCCCACTGAACTTGATTAAACCCTAAGTTGGAAGTCCCAGCCTTGTAATTTAGATGGCAGAGAGATTACCTATTGCCTGCACCGGCTGATAAATGAACCCGCTGCATCAGCACGAAGGGAGGATGGCATATGTGCAGCTGAGGAGCTGTACAGGTCCCACACGTCTTCATTAGGGAGGGAGCAAGTAGGAGAAGAGGAATAACCCCATAGATCACTATTATAGAAATATGCTCTTAATAAGGAAATAATGTGCATGATGCATCACACCGGAGCCGTGCAGGGGGGTAGCGATACACTGCTCAGGCTTTGTTGCTTGCTCTGTCACTTCTTACGAGGTTGTCACTCATGGGAGATGCTCTACAATCTGCCAGCACAAGCTATCTGCTGTCCTCACCCCTCTCAGTCATCCGTTATCCATGAAACACCCGCATTCTCCATCCCCATAGAGGATGCTGGGGTTACAGGGACAGGAGAGGGATGCAGGGTGCCGCATCCAACATGGGGGTGGCCCTTGTTTGAGAATGAGAGGGGACTGCCACATTACAGCAGTAGGAGTTGAAGGTACTGCTGGCAATGAAGCAACAAACCCATTCTCTGAGCTATTTGTAGCAATTAATAGCCTTTCCCAGGAATGAAATGTTAATTAATTCCTTCCCCCAGCCTATGCATTTATTTAAGGTATTTGTGTGTGTTCTCTGTACTTTTATTAAGCAATTAATGTGCATCCAAGAAAATATTTGTCTGTTTTAAGTAGTTCTTAGTAAACACGATTTATATGGCAGGCAAGTGCTCTATTTTGCATTGTTAATTAAAAACGACAAACCACTCCACTGCCACGGGTTGTACACCACTAGAGCAGCCGATATGCCATGAGGTCTGGTTCAAGGGGCACATGGGCTGCTGCCTACAGTAAAAACACTTCCTGAAGAGCCTGCAGCATGGGTTTGAGTAGTGCTTGGTGGGGGTTGTAGGGTTCAGAGAGCCTGTGCTGCAGGGTGGGTGCTGTGATGCCCGGCTGTTGTTCCTGTGCTGCAGGGAGATGCTGGTGAGAGCTGTGGCTTGATGAGGAGCTTTATAAAAAGCACGTATGAGTCCTACAGCCTTCCCAGGGTTGTAAAGTAAATAGCTTGTTCACACATGCTGTTTGTTGAAGAATTACCAGTCCTTGTACAGCACACAGAGGAATTTATTTGTTATGGTGAGCCTAGGCAGTGCTAAGACAGATGAATTGCTAGTGATGCTCCTTCGTGTACCAATGCTCTGTCGGGGTATGTTGTGAATGTGGTTAACTCCACGAGCCTGGAAACGCATCCAGAAACTGGATCTTTTGGAATAAAAAAGGGTAAACCCCCCTTGTGATGAATGAGTCCTGGCTGAGTATCCTCCATTGAAACCCCAGGGGCTTCATCCTGGCTTTCCTTTGGAAACCAGCGCAGGTCACTGAAGAAACACTGAGACATGAAGACCAAAAGCAAGCCACAGCATTGCTTTGAGCCAACATATCCCAAAATGTCTTTTCCTATTTGCTTGCATGTACTCTTAGCTGGGAAGCAGTCAATGTAGTCAGAAAATGTAGAATGTTTCCTTAGAAAAATCCTGTCCCCTCCTTATCTTTAAGCATTAACATTTGGGGGTTTTTCCCATTCTCTAGTCACTGGCTTTTCTGTTCTGTCTGTAATAACCCCTTTGAAGCTTGGGTCCAAATATCTGTTTCCTGGTTGAAATCTGTTTTCCTCTATCACCCAGGCTGATTCGATTTCCAGAAGATACTGAGTTGGGAGACACTGGGCCCGGAGAGGCCAAGGGAAAACACAAGCAGGGGGCTGGAACTAGATGATCTTCAGGTCCTTTCCAACCCTAACTATTCTATAATCCTGGTGCAAAGCCCAAGGGATGAAGGACAGCAGCAGATAGGAGGCAAGGTCTGTGTTGGCCTTAAGACATGGGATAGTGGGGAGAAGTGATGAGTTTGGGTAATTGGGAATCATCGAAACAGATCCTTTGGGCTGATCCCCATGGGCAGACCCTCGCCCCTCTCTGCACAGACCTGTTCCTACAATCCCTGCAATATTCTTTGGTTTAGGAAGAAAATCAGCAGCAAAAAATGACAGCTGAGTTAGCAGCTGAGTCATATGAGGAGAGACTAAAGAAGGTAAATTAATATAGTCTGGAAAAGACTCTGGGTGACACGTCTGCAATCTATAAATACCTTCAAGGCACCAATATAAATGAAAGAATGCCCTGCTCTCAGCAGTGCTAGGACAAGCTGGGGCCAGGCTCCGTGTGACAAGGCCAGTGCACGAAAAGCCAAAACAGTGAAGGTGGTGAATGGGGCTGATGGAGCATCCTCTGCAACTCAGCTGTTTTATTCAGATTCTGTTTATGAACAGTTACTGAAAGGTTAATAGGTGAGTAAGACATGTTATGGGCTTGTAAAAGCATGCGTAACTTGCCTTCTGGCTGCCCACAGCACATCATGGGAAACTTTACAAGAGGGTTATCAGGCGTCGTTATTAAAACCCAATTTGATGTTATAAAAGATCTATACTGCTTGTTCAGCCACATTGATTTAGCAGTGTTAAGCCTTGGAAAACTGGAGCAAGAAGCTTGATCTCTGCTGAAGCACGAAGAATTGCTGTTTATGACACATCTCCATGCTCGGGAAATCCAGTTCTGTGGAAGCGATGGGGTTTGAACAAATCCATAGAGCACTGTGCCGTGGTTGTTGATCTGTTTTCCCAAGATGCTGCAAAGCCAAACAGTCCTTGGAAACCTTGCTCTCCGTTTTGTTTTCCTTTGTAACATCCAGGAAATGACTTCACAGAATCCCAGACTGCTTCGGTTTGGGTTGGAAGGGAGCTTAAAGCTCCTCCAGTTCCAACGCCCCTGCAGTGTCATTCCTGTGGCAGGCAGGCAGCAGGGCAAAGGCAGATCCCATCAGGAGGCAGGGAAGTGTGATGCTGAAATCAGCTGACCCCTTAGCTTGGACTGCAATTCCCTCTGGAAGGAGAAAGGCGTCACCAAAGCATCATGCAGCATTCCAGCCGTTGGGAGGCTTCGCTTGCGCTAGTTCTTCCATAGGAGGAAGCTCCCTCATTAACACATGAAGCACAGCCCTAGAAATAGAAGTGACATCTCCTGATTAATTATTGAAGGGGGAGCATGGGGAGGGTGGGGAAGCTGGAGTGGCCAGTCAGCATCTGTTAGAGGTGCGAAGATTAATGAAACGAGAGGGCAGATAAGTGCCTACAAATCGCCTGCATCTGTACTGCTAATACATCTCTCTCAAAACGCTTGTGTCATCACATGGTGGGTGAAGCCTTGCAGGTCAACTGTCTTTGTTCTAGTAGATTCACACTCGCAGTCGCAGAAGGGATTTGCTCTAGCGGCACTGTTAGTGTTTACGGCCTTAATTCTCATTCTGGACCCATAGAGGCAGACCCTCTATGAGTTCCTTGTAGCTCCAGGAGTCTTTGGTTGCCTTTAGGACAGCAAGCGGAACCCATAGCAGAGCCTTTGGGACAAGCAGAGCAGAACAGTAAAGGCAGGAGACCCGTGGAAGGACCATGAGCAGCTGCTGTCCTCCTTGAGTGGGGACACTAAAACAACCCCACTGGCTCATCTCTCTGCAGCTTGATAGGACAAGTCCAGCTCCCAGTGCCAGCATCTTCCCCAACCCGAACATCCCAACCCACCCAGAGGAGGGCAGAGATTCCTCAGGGAAATCCTCTTCCCTCTAATCTACCTGTCAGTTGTTTTGGGAGGATGGTTATACGTATTTTCCCTGGGCTGCTGCCTGTGCTTTATTTCCCTCCCCCTAAAGAGCTGCTGGAGTTTCACACGCCTGACAGCATCTCCTGTCTTTCCCACCCTCCAGAGTGGCAGGTTGCCAGATGGTGCCCCATTAGGTCACATTTGCTCATTGTTTGGCAAACAGCGGCTTAATTCAAGTGCTGAGTTGACAGCTTGTTCTCCAAGACAATTTGCAAGTTGCAGTGTTGCAAATGCCAGCCTGGCTTTTCAGGGTACTGTTATTTCAGCTGCCTTAAAGGGATAAAGTTCTTTTTGATTATTAAAAAAATAAAAGGAAGAAAAGGGTAAAAGTGAGAGGAAACTGAAACGGTTTTTAGTGGTTTGATGTGGAAGGATCAGTGGTTGTTGGGTTGTTCAGAAAGAGACTGCTCTCCTGGCACTGCAGTTCCCCATTAGCAGAGAGTGTCCGTGTCCCGTCCTTCCTATCATTGAGATCTTCCATCTCTGCCCCACACTCTTAGGGAATGAGGTGTATTTCCAGTGAAACAGGCTCTCGCAGGGAAATGGCAATTTGGGTTTATTTTGGAAAAGTTTCAGTGGGGATCTATGTACACATCAGTTTGTTGCAATCTTTCCAAAACCTCTGGCTATCCCTGCATCCCTGGGGAGGTGGACGCTGAGGACAAGCGCATGCCTGTCCAGGGCAGCAGCAGGCTGCGATGTGCTGCCCCGCAGCACTGCAACCTGCAGGTCTCCCCCGCCACACACACGAATGACACAGAACAGCACCATCATGATGCTCTTTCTTCTTCATAGGTGGGCGAAAAAGGGCCAGGTGATAAAAGAAGCATCGGGTGACTTCTATGAAACCATCGTGGATCACACCTTCTTCTTTGAGCCCGTCTCCTGCGAGGTCACCAATGCACTGGGAAGCACAAACATCAGCAGGACTGTGGATGTCTACTGTAAGTGATGCGGCAGTTTGGGGCTGAGGCTGAAAATTAATAGGAAGGGGACATGGCCAGGTCTGACTTGCCTGGGGTGACCAGGACTTGCTGGGTTTTATGTGTCTGTGACCCATAGATCCCGCGAGACCTACCACTGCTTCCTCTGACACGGTGTCCTGTTTGGTTTGAGGGTTTCTGGTTGATACAGCCCATCACTGGGAGGTAACTCCGGTCTCCTCTGTGCAGTTGGGCCCAGGATGGCAACAGAACCTCAGTCACTGCTCGTTGACCTGGGCTCAGACGCGGTCTTCAACTGTGCCTGGACTGGGAACCCATCTCTCACCATTGTCTGGATGAAGCGAGGCTCAGGAGTGGTAAGAACTGCTGCTGGCGTGGGGGGGAATGGCATGTTCGGGGCATGAGGTGCCGCATGATGCTCCACATGGAGCAAAGCCCTTACCTGTGGGCTGGGAGTTCCTGGCTGGACTTATGAGGGTCCTCCGAAAGGAGAGGGCAGTGTGGCATTGCAGGCCTACAGTGAGTGTCCCCAGTTAGTCCCGAGAAGCGTATTAAGCGGTAAAGGCTTTATTGCCTTTGTAGTGGAAGCATGAGTGCATCCATGAGGCAAGATTTTGGATGGCAGGGTGGAAAATGAGCTGTGCCCTAGCCTGGAATCCCATCTGGGAGAGGCTGACAGTCTGTGCCGTTGGTGTTGCAGAGGAACCCCCTCCTCTCTTGCAGGTGCTGAGCAATGAGAACAAGCTGACCCTGAAGTCCGTCCGCCAGGAAGATGCTGGGAAATACGTGTGCCGAGCCGTGGTGCCGCGGGTGGGCGCAGGCGAGCGGGAGGTGACGCTCACAGTCAACGGTACCTCTTGCTTCCCGATGGCTGTTCTGGCTCATCACCTTATTGCTGTCTCATACACCACTCTTGTTGCCAAATTGTCTCCTTGGATATTAGCTTTCAGAGCAAACCCCACCCACATTCGGATGAGGGAAGGGTTCTGCCCTGCAAGCAGTGTGCATTCATTGTCCTGGAGATGCATGGGTTAAAGAAAAAATCCCCAACATTATCTGTGTTCCTTATTATCAGCAGGAGTTTATTGAGTACCTGGGAGCTGGTGTCTTTAAATCTTTAATAGATTTGTCTTGCAAAACCCTTGCAAGGTCAGAGAGCACTGTTGTCTCTGTTGTACAGCTGGAGAGCTGGGAATTGGGCCTGGATCCAACAGCAGCAGCCTAATCACTCTCCCAGAGCTCACGTGAGGGTGCCTGTGAGCGGCAGCAGTGCTATATAGCTCCTCCACAGCCGCCTGGGGCTCAGGTTGTGTCCTGGACCTGCACCTAAGCTCAGGAGTTAGTTGGGAGGCACTTCAGAACTTTGGAGTCTGATGATGACCCTGCCAGGACCCCGCAGCAGCCGACAACGAATTCCAACCTACATATGGAAGGGAAAGAGCCAGGCAGGCTGCGAATGGTATAAATAGATATGAATTTTGCATTGTCTCTCACCTGCATGACAAACTGCCAGGCTTCAGTCCCCGCTCACTGTCACAAAGAGAAGAAAATGAGCAGAGAAGCAGCACAGGCAGAAGCATTTTAAATGCATAGTGCAGGCAGGTGGATGCCCCATCCCTAGAAGCATCCAAGGTCAGGCTGGACAGAGCAAGCTGATCCAGCTGAAGATGTCCCTGCCCACTGCAGGGGGCTGGACTGGCTGACCTTTGAAGATCCCTTCCAACCAAACTATGAGATTCTGTAATGCTAGAAAAGAGAAGCCAAGGGCAGCCCAGTAGGTGACTGGAAACTAACTACTCCCTTGCCTTTGACTCGCCTCCTAGGTGCCTGCATGCTCCTTCGCCCCCGGCTGCTGGGTTTTAATTACAATTAAGCTCGATCATAGGAAACAAAGCAACAAATTAGCACAAACACAAAACCTGCTCCTTTCCTGACACCTACCAGACACGCAGATGCCTTCAGAGCAGACAATGCACCCCACAGGCCTCAGGGCCGTTTGGAGCATGTGGCATAGGAAAGAGTTTTGTATCTTACACCACAGCTGAGCTTTTCACCTTGCAGAGCTGATGGGGGAGCAAATAAAACCTGTGTCGTAAGGCTCACTGCTCTGCTTTGAGCATCTCCCAGGAGCAGCTTGCCTGCAGCATCCCATCCTACTGGGATGTGCATTCGACACTGGGGTCTGCTGCAGCCCCAAGGACACAATGCATTGGACCCCACACCAAGGGGTAACCAAGGAGAACTAAGGTGGGCCTGCCTCAGAGCATCATCCCCATGCCCTACATCCGCCAAGTACCAGGGTGCAGGTTGAGAGGAGATCTCCAGCTCCAGAGCACGGCACGGTGCGTCTAATCCTGCTAACGAATTCTGCTGAAAGTCTTTCCTGCTGTAATTTGAAAGGGAACTTGAATGCCTTGTATTGCCAAGTGATTTTAAATCCAGAGGGTGATACAGTTGTCTCAGTATTACCAGGTGCCTTCCTCCGTGGGCTGGTATTCGTCACACTAAAATTAGGCATTTAGAAGTGTCTCTTCTGGGTGAGCTGCACAGACTCTGATCAGTCCACATGGGCTTCAGAGGGGCTGATCCCTGCCACTGAAAGCACAGAGACCCCAACTGAGGGATCCTCATCCAAGCCTGTAGTCCCTCTCTTGCGGCCCATACACTCTCACTGCTGTCAGGAATCACAGCAGCAGGATGCCGGGGTGGGAGTGCATCCTCCTGCCCTCCCCACTGCAGCCTTCCATCCGGGTCTGTGGATGCAGAGAGCAGCCCATCCCTGTGCCAGGGTGCAAGGCTGCCAGCCTGAAAGGAAGTAGATATGATTCAGGGTCTGGTTAATGGGAAGGAGGATTATGCAAACGAGCAGTGTTTGGCAGGGCAGGGAGCAGCAGAGGCAAGGAGAAAGCGAGGAGCTGTTGGTGCCATCATAAATCAGTTGGATTTACAGCCCCTGCGAGTCAAAGCCTCTCGATGCTCCTGACTGCACACAAGCCTGGTTGCAGCTCTCACCAGGGTAGGAGAAGCACCCCAAGATCACCTTCACAGCAGGATTGCCTGGAGTACAGGCTGTGGATGCATTATCCAGACTGAGAAGGTTGGGGCTGTTCAGCCTGGAGAAGAGCAGCTGCGTGGAGACCTCAGAGCAGCTTCCAGTGTCTGAAGGGGGCTACAGCGATGCTGGAGAAGGACTCTTCATAAGACACCATAGCAATAGGACAAAGGAGTGATGGGTTCAAACTGAAACTGGGGAGATTTAGGTTAGATATAAGGAAGAAATTCTTTACTATGAGGTGCTGGCACAGGGTGCCCAGGGGAGCTGTGGCTGCTCCATCCCTGGGAGTGTTCAAGGCCAGGTTGGGAGGAACGTGGAGCAACCTGCTCTAGTGGAAGGTGTCCCTGCCCACGGCAGGAAGCAAAGATTGAAACCAAACTCTGTTGCCAAACCATTGCCAGGGTCGCAAGGTCTGGAAGGAAAGGTTCAGATGGACTCAAGCAGGATGGAGAAGTCTCAACCACACTTTCTTTGCTCCAAGGCTTCTGAGTCAGCAGCTGCCAGGACCACACAAATAAATACGCACCAGCATGCTAAAAATAATCACATCCAAGAGCTCCATCATTTATATCCATAGCAACATTGTTTAAAGCCTTTCTCCTGCCTGTGCACTGTCTCACACTTAGCACTGAATGCCAAGCCAGTGATTGGCAGCCTTCATAAAGAAACGGAGCCTGATGGAGAATCGAACACCAGCCCCAAATGGGAAGAGGCTGAAACTCCATGCTATTATTTCTGGGCATGTTCATCTCACAAATGGTCTTTAGTCATACACTATTATCAGGATGATAAGCCTTCATCTCTGAACTCCTGAAGCAGTAATGAAACCCAAAGCCATTGGCATTTGTGCCATTTAAAATCCACTTGCCTTGGGGAAAATGAGTCCTTTAATGATTATTAAGCCATTTTTCTCCAGCATCACCCAGTCTTGGAGTGCTTCCAGAATTTATAAGTCACATACAGCCATTGAAATAGAGAGATGTTTTTATTATCATTATTTAGGCCTTGCCTTCGGATCCCACCATTACTCTGAACTCTGTTGGCATTGGGCTCATCAGTAATCGGTAGGATCACTTATCATGTGTTTAGGTAGCCAATAAGCTCATCCTGCATGCCTTGTGCCACCCTTAGAGGATGACAGGACCCAAAGGGTTCCCATCGCATGTCACATCCAGGAGAAAAAAGACCCAGCACATGTTTAGTGCCATCTTCTTGTCTCACGTGGCTGTTGGCAGGGTTCTTGCACCAGACACAGGGAGTGAAGGCCAAGGTGAGCTGACATTGCCAGCTTGGGCATAGAATCATAGAATCCTAGAGTGGTGTGGGGTTTTCCTGCAGAAATCCCTCCAGGGCATCAGGCAGGCTGGTTGCAGGTCATTGATGATGGCTTCCAGGTCGCATTTGCCTGTCAGTGCTTCCTTAAGCCTCTGGGGAGCATCACAGGAGGCAAGAGAGCTGCTGCTCCATGCATCCCCTCAAAGGGGCACCAGGATGCCCCTCTGTGGCTCTGTTAACACACCTCCCCATCACCACCAGCACCTTGTATTGCAGCCACCCATGTGAGATGCCAGCAGCTCTCTCCTGTCTCTCCCAGGGCCACCCATCATCTCCAGCACCCAGACGCAGCATGCCCTGCATGGCCAGAAAGGGCAGATCAAGTGCTTCATCCGCAGCACCCCGCCACCAGACCGAATTGTAAGTAGCATCCCGTGGGCACGGTGGATGCCTCCAGCACCTTTAGGTGCCCTACAGTGGGCAGACCTGCCCCAGGCTGACCCCTCTCTTGCTTGACAGGCTTGGTCCTGGAAGGAGAATGTGCTGGAGTCTGGAACATCCGGACGCTATACAGTGGAGACGGTGAGCACGGATGAGGGCGTCATCTCCACGCTGACCATCAGCAACATTGTTCGGGCTGATTTCCAAACCATTTACAACTGCACTGCCTGGAACAGCTTTGGCTCTGACACAGAGATCATCCGGCTCAAAGAGCAAGGTGGGCATTGCTGGAGAGCCAGTGGGGCTATTGGGCACGGGAATTAGCTCCTGGATGGGCTGTAAGTGTGGGGAGATGCTGTGAGAGGCAGGAGGAGCTCGGAAAGCTCTTGGGATATCAAAGAGGAAGTTAAGAAGGACAGTGAGGATGCTCCAGCCATGCTAGATATAGATTGCATCCTTAGGGTTCCTGGTCCTGGCAGAGGTGAGGTGGGACAAGCCCTGCAAAGTCTCTGCTTGGTACAGCATCACCTGATTTTACCCATCCTGCTAAAGCTGAAGTGCATGGGACAATCCTGCACCCCTCACTCCCTGCCCACAGCACAGGGTAATGCCACTGCTCAGACTGGAGGATAAATTATGGCCTTGGAGAAACAGGAATGGCTGCTCCCTCCAGACCCACTGCTCCACAGAGCACAGAGGAAGGTGTTTGGGCTGGTGGCATCCCTCCACTCCCACCAGCCACCAGGCCAGCATGCGTTCTGCAGGTCTGGGCTTACACAAGCAGCCTCAGAGGCACCTCAAGCAATGCCGAGGGGGTGGCCAGGGGATTTCCAGTCTCCGTAGTAAGGGAGGGTGATGGCTTTTGTGATGAACGCTTAGCGCCTGGAGGAACTCCAGTCCTCTTCTATTATATTAAATGCCAGGGCAGGCAGGTGGATTGCTCTCATTAAGCCATGATTTATAAGCAAGGCTGCAGTCCAGATTAGATCAGAGCTAAATGAACCCCTTAAAATTAGCCTTGGGCTTCTTCCAATGCAAACAGAGCCAGTGGTTTTTCCAGGTTCTCTGCCAGTCAGCAGGAGCCTGGGTCCCCGTGGAGGGTGGCCAGGTCCAAGCCTGCTCCACAGCATCCAAGTCCACAGCCGGCTCCACATCGAGATCCCTGCTAGGGACACCCCCGCCCTGGACAGGGGGATACCGTAGGGTGGCTGAGGCTGCTGTAGGGCAGCAGAGGACATCCCCTTCATGGGGACATCCCTGTGCTTGGAGCAGAAGGCGGAGCAGAGGGCTGAGCGCTCAGGACTGACGTGTGCGCTTGGGCCGTGCAAGGCTGTGGACACTTGCTTTATTTTCAAACAGGTACGGAAATGAAATCAGGAGCTGGTATTCAAGCAGGTATGGAAATCATGAGCTGACGGTGAATGTGGGTGGTCCCCAGCCATTACCATGCCTGAGGACCCGGTGTCCTCCTCCTGGCCCAGCAGGGCAGGGCAGGGCAGGAAGGGGGATAGGAAAGCTGCAGGTTCGTGACTGGGACATGGACTGGGATGCTGTTGTGGTCCAGTCTCCGCTCTGCAAACCTTTCTGTGCCCCAGCTCCCCAGCCACTAAAAAGGGAATAATATCAGGGACCACTGGAGTGCTCTTAAGTGATCTCAGGTCCAGGATTTGATGTGTGGTCATCACCAGCTCCACACCAGCAGACAATGAGAAATGGTTTCTTCTTCACCTAGTCAAGTGGCAGCCATGAGGCTGCTGCATTTTGCTTCTCAGGTAGATCACCTCTGTCCCAGCAGCATTCATATCCCCATCTGCAGAAAGGAAGAGGAAGAAGGAGGATGAACTCTTTGCACCCATCTTTTCCCTAAATTCATCCCATTCATTTGCAAGGAGGAATCACACATTGGAGGTGTCCAGGAAAGCAGTGAGGACATGCTCACCTGGCTTAGCCAGCATCCTGGAAAGGGTTACCCATCTTTTGGCCTCCTGTGTGTTCACAAGAGCCTATGGGGTGCTTAGAACAGGAAAGGGGACCTATAGATATCTGCTGCTTGTGGGGAGATCATTCCAGTCTATGAAGGCGATCTGTGGTACCCAGCACTGGTGTCCTGTGAGCAGGAATGCTGCTTGGCAATAATCCAGAGAGCAGGTACCAGCCCAACACTCACCATTAAGTGGGAGATGTGCTTTGAGGATCCAAAGGAACTGAGCTGGGAGATAACAAGGCTCTTGGGCTGCGAATCTGACCCTCTCTCCATAAATGTGATTTCATATTCCACCCTCCACTCCCCTTGCAAGCAGCTGCCTGGATCTGTGCAAATAAATCAGCTTTGCTGGCTGAAATCCCTGCTGGGAGCCCAACTACAAAGTTATTGTAGGCAGAAAGATGCGAGCACATAACCTCTGCTCAGCTGCCTGGCCTCTGCCCATCCCTGCTGTCCCGGTCCTTGTAGCACCCTCAGGGGTTCAGGGAAGGATGACAGAGTTGACAAGCCAAGGGGAAAGGCAGGAGATGGGGCTATAAACCAGGCAGAGGCTGTGAATGATGGTTCTTGGGTTAATTCATCCGTGTAGACTTAACAGCATGGCCTAAGAGCTGAGCTACAGCCTCTGCAGGCAGGCTCAGTGCCCGACTCCATCCCTCCATCCCGGCTCTCTCTCCCAGCCTCCTCTAACGCCATTCCTCTCCCTTAATAATATTAACACACCATCTTCTTTTGCACTACTTATCCTTTAGAGCTACTCATGCATTCACCTGCAGGGTGCTATCAAGAGCAGTTGTTAACCTGCTCTTCAGGCTCCCTCCTCTTCTCTCCCTCCCAGGGGAAACTGAGGCGCAGAGCGATCCCAAGTGTCCCACAGGCAGCCTGTGCCAGTGTCAGGACAAAGGAGCGGGGAAGGAGGTCCACTTGGCCCCAAAACCCTCCCCAGGCTCCTCACCGAGCCTCTTTCCAGTAGCCAGGGGTGGGTCCCATGGGGAAAAGCCGTTTTCCAACCTTCATCCTGGCTTCATGCTCCCTCTCCTTCCTCTTGCAGAGTCAGTGCCTATGGCGGTGATCATCGGAGTGGCTGTGGGGGCCGGTGTGGCATTCCTGGTGCTGATGGCCACCATCGTTGCCTTCTGCTGCGCCCGCTCCCAGAGGAGTAAGTGTCTCCCCCAGCCTCAGTGCATCCCTCTGGGGCTGAAACGTTGGGGTGAATAGAGTGGGTCACAAAGAAATTCGAGGCTGAATTTGCTGACACAGCACCAGCACAATGAGCTCCTCGTGCTGGTCATCCTTATGGGAGTAGAAAGGGGGTTTGAAGCACAGGGGAAAACATGTCAGCTAAGTGTTAACCCCTGTTAACAGCCCAAGCAGCTCCAGCAGGAGAGTCCTGAGGGCAAAGGGATTGCAAAGGGACCTGTTGTTAATCCCTTACTTGGGGAAATCCTGATGTCCAAGAGCGAGAAGCATCCTCACCGCAGTGCTTAAAAACCATCCTCAGTTTGTGCTCTCTATTCTACTTCTGATTCAATTTCTTTTCTTTCAACATCAAATGTGTATTTCCTAGAGGGAAATTACAGCCAGCTGAGGGGTTTTACATGGGACACATGGGTTTTGAAGCCTGGCTGTGCTGGGAATACAAGTTAAAGTGACATTAGAGATGCAGGTAGAGGAAAAGGGGGGAAAACCAGCATGGAATCATGTTGCCTCATTAAAAAGACACCAGGAAATTAAAGCAGGATTGCTGGCTAAATGAAAAAGAGTCAGACCAGGAGGGAGAAGAGGGGGATTGTGTGGAGCATCTCAGACTAAGGGAGAAGAAGATATACTCGATGGTGCTGCGGGCTCAGGAGATGCATGGTACGGATGTTGGGATGCCAAGCTCTGTGTGTGGACGTGTGCCAGAAACCCCACTTGTTTCTCTTTTCATTTCCCCCCACCTTGATCATTTACAAAGCAATCAAAGGCTCCTCCTGGATTTGGGTATAAAATCAAAGGCTCCTCCTGGATTTGGGTATAAAAGCACGGCCTCCCACAGCAGAAATGGGCTTAATTTTGAGAGTGATAATGATGCCTCTCCCTGTCTCATCCCCTGGTTTTCTGAACTCTTGCAGCTCCCATTAGCAAGTGTGAATGAATTAAATGGGGGCAGTCATCAATCTTGCTTTTTGAGGAAGGATTGGTGATGGGCAGGACCCAAGACCAGGCCTATTCAATGCTGTGGTGAGCACCTGAAGAAGCAGGAGACAAGCCATGTTGTCATGTCAATGGTGGGACACAATCATCCATTCTCCCCACATTCAGAACAGGGAAAAGCATGGGGTTCATTATCTTCTTCTTATCTGATGTAACCAGATGGTGCAGGGTTCTTTATGGGACATACAGTTTAACACTGATGCTGTGACAGCAGATCAAAGATACGGTGCGAGCGCCAGTGTTGAGAGTCCCTCACAAGCTGGAAGCATGCAGAAGATGAGGGGAAAAGCAGGGATTGTCCTTCCAAGGAGGAAGGACAACCCCATCCCAGCCAAATGTCTGCTGTGATTTATCCCTTGGATTCCCAGTGGTAAATCAGGAAGAAGAGGCATGTGCTTTGCCAAGGCTGGGAAGAGAGCACATAGTGGCATGGCAGTGATTGAAGCTCCTTTCCTCCACTGTTTCCAGTGATGTCCCACTTCGAAAGGACTTTCTAGCCTCCTATACAAGCCCTCAGGGTTCTGGGCATCTTCCCGGCATGCTGACTGCACCGCTGCTGTTCCCCAGCTCCTCCTGTGTTAAGTCACTCGTTGCTGTGACCTGCGGAGAGGAGAAGGGATTTAGCCCAATTCTGCAGGTGCTAACGTAGGCCGCATGCTGTGGCCAATACCTCCAGCAGCAGGTGACCATCAGGAAGCTGGAAGCACCAGGCTGAAAGGTGAGGAAAGGACTTTTATCATGGCTAGCGTGTGAAATCAGCGGCGGAGTTACAGGGATCAGCTCAGAAGTGAGGGCACCAGCAGAGCATTTCAATATCAGGGCAGGGATCCATTTTCCTACCAGGATGACTGCAGATTCCTCTCCCAAACACACTGAGCCTGGGGACTCTGGAAAAGGGGAAAAGAAATCACCCTATTACACATCTGTTGTTGTATCTACAGTGACTTAACGGCACAAAGTTATATAAGGGGGAACACTCCTGGGACAGGATGTGCAAAACAGTAATTAGCTTCTTCTTGTGATTAAAGACAATGTTCCAGCATCAGGAACATGGTCCCAGCAGGGAAAATAAGAGGAAAAAGCAGTAGTAGCTTCCCAAGGAAACCCTTTGCCTTGCACCTGAGACTTGGAGACATCTAGGGGCAACAGCAAGGCTGCAGATACTGAGGTCACAGGATGCTGGTCAAGGGTGGAGCTTCAAGGCGGGCTTGGCTGCATGATTCAGTTTGGTTCATAGATACAAACACAGTCTTCTCCTTCGTGGCCTGGTCTTCGCTGGGCTGAGTCCATGCAGTCCTGGCTTGGTTCCTCTGCTTGGAGGTAGATCTGACAAGCACAGCAGCTCAAGGCAGTTTTGGGTCTGGGAGGGTGGGAGCCAGCTCGTAGGCTGAAGCCCGGCTTCAAAGCTGGGAGCTGTTTAGTTCTTGCTGTTCAGATTTGCATCCGTTGCTGCTTTTCATCTCTGATCCACGCGCATCTCTTTCTGCTCCTGCTGCTCTGTGTCTGTGGTTTCACTTTGCTGAAATGACTTCTTCAAAGCATGCCTGACACCTTCAGGAGAGGCAGAGAGCATCTCCAGAAACATTCTCTGCCCAGCATGGAAACTGCAGCAGCAGCAGGGATGAGTTTGTCATTCCCAAGGCCCCATCTTTGTTCGCTGCTTGGCCTTTCTGACGTGTATCTGCACCCCAAACCTGGAGGAGGCTTTTCTCAGGGGCTTCCCAGTGCCATTATCCCTCGGGAGCAGCATTTTAGGGGCTCCCCAAGCATCAGCAGTCTGGACAAACAGCCCACTATCTGCTTGGGCCCCTGTTAACAGCACCATGAGTATGGCAGGGACTAACCAAGCTCCCAAAGGCATTAGAATAGACATCTGAGCTTCCCAGAGGTGATGGTTTCACAAGGCCACACATCATGGCAAAGCAAATATTTCCCCCCCAATTCTCAGGTAGGTTTGCTGGGTTAATTGTCCTTGGTGCCATCAGTTGTTTCCCTGAGGATGCTCCATGTTTGCTTTTGACTAACCCCCTTCTCCATCTCCCTCTTTGCCCAGATCTCAAAGGTGTGGTTTCTGCCAAGAACGACATCCGCGTGGAGATTGTACACAAGGAGCCAGCCTCGGGCAGGGAGACAGAGGAGCACCCCACCATCAAGCAGCTGATGGTAAGGATTAACTTCTCCTCCCCTTAAGCTATTGCTCTAAGTGTTTGATGATGATGAGCCCAGGCACATGTAGTTCAGCTCCGTAATCCCCACTCCAGGCAAGACGCTTCTCCCAATATCCTGCTCTTGAGATACACATTCTCCTGCCATAAAAGCTCCTCGAGTGAAACTTTGCTAATGAGGGGGGAGAGATGGAGGAGGGTTATTGTGAATTTGCCACCTTGCTTGGGGGAAGAGCTACAGACAACAAGTAGACGTGGCATAGCCCAGGAAATGCAGCTTTAGCCCATGGACTGGAATAAATCAAATGGATAAAATAGCTATGAAAGGTGAGAGAAAAGAGCCGAGAGGAAAGGGAGAAGGGATTGAAGAGGCTGCAGGCTGATTTCAAGGCTGCTGGGTGGGTTTTTCCTGCTCTAGCCCTCTGGTTTTCAGGCAAGCATCAGCATGCAAAAAGCCGTTTGATGAGTTACCAGTGGAAAGGCAAGGCTGAGCGTCATAGGGTGGCCATAGAAACCCGTAGGAGCCTTGAAATAGGAAGCAGGAGGAGGTGGAGGTCTGGGATGTTCTCCAAACACCACTGAGGCGTCTGCGCAAGACCCTTTATTCCCAGTTGGACTTTGCTCTGAGGAGTCTGCAGATCCATGTCATGATGTGCAGAAGGACAGAGCTCCATGGAAGGACAGAGGAAGCTGGGACTTGGGCTTGGAGCAATCTGCTGGGATGACAGGGAGTGAGGAGCTTTCTCTTCACAGGAGCTTCTACTACAGTGATCAACAGCATTGAGCCCAGATCAGGCTTCTGAAAGAAGGGTCGAGAGCAGCCCAATTGCCACTCAAGATCTTAATCACCAAGCTGGAAGCCTCAACGAAGTGGACATACAAGGAACATCTACCACTGATGAGTAAATAAGGAAGAAGATGGTTGTGGGATGCCAGGCGTGGGATGCCAGGCATCAAATCTTGCAAGACACCATGGGGAAGAGCCAGGAGGTGATTTCACATCAGTGTGTGCCCTTGATGAGGCTGTGCAGGAGCAGTGCAGGGCTGTGCACAGTGCAATAAGGATGCCAGCAGGATGGAAAAGGTGCAGAAAAGTGGTATTTATTCCACAGCAGGGAAATAAATGCCTTACAGGATGAGGTTTACAGAGCTCATGTGTTCTACCTCATCACCAAGACTTCTGAGAGGTGGTTTGGTTACAGCATGATATAAAAGTGCAAAGAGAGGAGGCAAAGTCGAGCACGTTAGGTACAAGATGAGGGAGTGTAACAGCCTGGCTGCTGGACTGGGAGAAGGTGAGCTTCTCCCCCTTCCTGGCCAAATGCAGGGGGTTTCCTGAAGATTCAGCAGTTGGATGTAAACACTGTTGGGTCAACACTGTTCAAGAGTTTGGAAGAGATGGTCTGTAGGCGATGACCCCAGTGCTGGGCAGATTTGGACACCCTACCTGACAGGAAGAAAACAAAGTCGCCTGTAATGCCTTGACCAGAGCCTCCCCTTCCTCATCTGCTCTTAGCAAGAGCATTCCCACTAAATGCTCCCCAATTTCTTCTCTCTTCAGAGTCCTCAGAGATCGCCGACTGTTCCTCATCCCCTCGCTTGCTCTTTGAGCATCCTCTTCTGGCCATTAGAGATCCAGGCTTCAGCAGCTAAACACATTCCTAACTAGATGCTCCAAGTTTGCCAATGAAATGACAGATCAAGTTAAAACAAATCCACCCTTTCTAATGAGTGGTGATGAGTACTACACAGCACCCTTTGCTTGCTCCATGCCCTCACCCAAAACCTTCCTTCTTTCCCTCCTCCCATACGTTATCTTCCCCACTGCTTCTTCATTTACCCTCCCTAAGCTTCCTGTGGCCTTTCAAGCCTGGGCTCAGCCTCCACAGCATCCTTTGAAATGATCTCACCATGTCTGTGCTTTGCTGGAGCTTTTCTAGCTGCAAAGTGCCAGCATGACTCTTCTTTCCCCCTGCTAAATGCCACTGCGTTCGTTATTCTCCAGCCATCTGTGACCTCTGCAGCTCTCCGGGCTTTTCACAAGTAATTATTCATGCATCTATAAGTTCATTAACACCTGAGGAGGCACGTCATGCTGCCTGATTTGCATTTGTTCACACTGTCTCAGCACTGGCTCCCCAATTCCATTAGCTGCTCTGCCCACGGGCAGGGAAAAGGCTGCCAGCCCGCAGGGAAAGCAAAGAGCAGCCAGGGGCTGGAGGCAAAGGAGCCCGTTAAAGGATCCCATCCTGGATAAAATAAATCACAGCAGCAGCTTTCTCACTCCCACCATGGTACATGGCCTGAGCACACCAATTCAGCTAAACCTAGTCTGGGATTAGGGGCCTGAAGAGCAGCAGCAGCTCCAATGTGGTGTAACCTCCTCTGGTTTTGCGGCTGGCTGGCTGGGCTGTATTCCCGGCTGACGGGACCCCGTGCCTGTTTTGTCACCTGATGATTCTAAAGGAGCTGTTGCCACTGCCAGGAGCAAATGTGATAAGAGGTGATCCCAAAGTTCCTTCCAACCCACACCATGCTGTGATTTCCATGTATTTCCCTCTCTCCCCCTCCCCTGCTGCCTCTGCACTTGTAATCCCCATTAATACTGGTAACGGAGTTCACTTTAGCTAGTCACTTCAGTTACCATTGCAAGAGACGACACAAAATAGTGTAAAATACCCATTTTGGAGGTTTTGCCACCAGCAGCACTGGCCCCTCGGCTCTTCCCCCCTCTCAGTCTCTGGCTGCGTCCACCTGGGTCACTCACACCCAACCCAGCCATGTCCAAGCAGGAGAAGGTATTGCTCTTTTTCTTTCTAAGCCAGGACCACCCTTGTGATGGGTGCAATACAGCTGCTTGCATCCCAAACCCATGCTTTTGCAGCAATGCTTATGGGGATTTAGGGTGTTGCTGGGGCTGGCATGCAGCCTGCAGTGCAGTAAACCCCTTCCATGTACCACTTGAGCTGCACTGAATGCAATCCTTTGTGTTTACTCTGGTAAATCAACGGCTGGTACAGGCTTTGTTTTTCCCCTAGGATAACTCAGGTACTTTAATTTATTGCATTTAAAAGCCGTATCAAAGGCTTTCAGGAGATGAACAGAAAGTGCTGCAGGGTGGATTTCCACCACCATTTACCAGCTTTACAAAAAGGAGAAGTTGGGCCATAAAAGGGGATTCTGGGGCTAATCTGGGGGTGCGAGCCCAGCACTGGGGAAGAGAAACCTGAATGGTGGCGTGTGATCAGGAAGAAGTTGGTTGAACTATTCTATGATTCTGTAAGTATTCTGCTTCTGCACAGCCCTACCATGCTTGAAGGAGGGGCAATTAAAGCCATGGGCTAATTAATGGGGATCTTGCTCCCCTGGATCATGGTCAGCCTTCGAAGGAGGAGAAAGGGGTGAAGGCAGCAGCATCCAGCACCAGCATCCACCAAGTAGCAGCCGGAGGATAAAATTTACTCAGATCTAATCAGAAGGAGCTTCTGTAGCCCGTCCATCTCCTCCTGACCCACCTGGAGACAGGCAGGGGACTCAGACCTTTGAGAAGAGCCAACATCAGAGTGTGGGTGGGTCAAATGAAGGCTTTCACATTAAGTAGGCGCCAGAACCTGGCTGGGATGTTGAAGCATTAGTGGCCAAGTTCAGTTCAAGAGGAAACGATGGAAAGAAAGAAAAAACAACAATAAAAAAGGAGATCTGGGGGGTTTGTTTGAGTGCAGCCTCAACACTCACCATGGTAGATGTCAATAATTCACTTCCTGCAGCAGCTGAGCCTTTTTAGTCCTAAACAGAGGAGGGAAACCACAACTTGTAGTGGGGATGCTGACACCCACTTCCATCCTTTCCTAGATGGACCGGGGGGAGTTCCAGCAGGACTCAGTGCTGAAGCAGCTCGAAGTGCTCAAGGAGGAGGAGAAGGAGTTTCAAAACCTGAAGGTAGGTATCTCCCACCTTCATCCCCAGCCCCATGACAGGATGTGGCTCAAAGGCCCCCCAGTCACCCCCGTGGCACATAACCAAGGTAGCTGCATCCCAAGGTGCTGGGTACCCATCTCCATGCCTACCACAGGGCAGGACTAGCTCATCCCTTACCCAGCAGTGCTGCCACAA
The DNA here is from genome assembly GCA_025448015.1 of Bolborhynchus lineola. Lineage (NCBI taxonomy): Eukaryota > Metazoa > Chordata > Aves > Psittaciformes > Psittacidae > Bolborhynchus > Bolborhynchus lineola. The sequence goes on along the minus strand of JAOEHX010052130.1, from coordinate 9,140 downwards.
GGCTTTCTGTCCTTGTGCCACATCCCCCATACTGAAGGGCCATCGCACATAGGGAAGGATGCTCTAACACCCGCAGTGCTGTTTGCTGGTCCCAGTGCCCTTTAGGGGATAAAAAGGAGTGGGTGTTAGGCAAGGGGCCCCCCTGCCTCCCTCTGCCCCAGTTCAGAGGAAGCTGAGCTGCATGGGATGTTCTACATGGGCAGTGAGTAAAGGTGTCAATCATGGGCAGAAGAGCCAGGTGGGTGCCCCAAATGCTGGCACACACGGGTAGGGTGGGCACCACCAACCTGTCCCCCTCTTCTCCTGCTCCCCAGGACCCCACCAATGGCTACTACAGCGTGAACACCTTCAAGGAGCACCACTCCACCCCAACCATCTCGCTATCGGGCTGCCCGGCCGACCTGCGCCCTGCCAACAAGCAGCGTGTGCCCACCGGCATGTCCTTCACCAACATCTACAGCACCTTGAGTGGGCAGAGCCGCCTCTACGACTACAGCCAGCGCTTCGTGCTGGGCATGGGCAGCAGCTCCATTGAGCTGTGCGAGCGTGAGTTCCAGCGCGGCTCCATGAGTGACAGCAGCTCCTTCCTCGACACCCAGTGCGACAGCAGCATCAGCAGCAGCGGCAAGCAGGATGGCTACGTGCAGTTCGACAAGGCCAGCAAGGCTTCCGCCTCCTCCTCCCACCATTCCCAGTCTTCTTCCCAAAACTCAGACCCCAGCCGGCCCCTGCAGAGGCGGATGCAGACACACGTTTGAGCCCCCTCCAGGGATGCTCGGGACCATCCATGAGGGTGCCATGGCTTTGTGCCTGGACGGTTGCACCCACCGGGAATGGCAGTGGGAAGAGGCTGGATCCGGCCCCCAGCAGAGTGGGGCTGTGGGGCTGGGGACCGGCCGAGCATCATCCCCCAGCCTGGTACATGCTAAAGCACAACCCCATTGAGGGGTCACTCCCAGCCCGACCACGCACCCCTGCGCCCACCTCAGCTTCCCGCTGCCCTCTCCCACCCAGCTCCTTCCGTTCCTTCTTGGTGTTCTGTGTCCATACTTATAGCGTCCGTTTGGGGGGGGGGAATTAAAAAGGGGGTCCTGCTGCGTGGGACAGGATAAGGGGGGACATCGGTGGGATGGGGACCCCCCCCCTTCCCGGGAAGGGCCTCTCCGCGCTGTATCACCGGAGCGCAGCGCTGCGGTCAATACAAGAGGTGTTTCTCATGGCTGATGCCCACCCCGCAAGGATGCCGGCTCTTTGGGTGATGCTCTGCCCCAGCGTGGACCTGACCTGGAGCTTAGGTGGGATATGGCATCATGAGGGGTTACCCAAGTCGGGTGTATGGGTGCAGGGGGAGCCTATGGCAGAGGGAAACAGAAGCACGGCACAGAAGCCAGGAGATGGGGTGTCACACGAGGGACACAGCATGTAAGGGGACGTGGTGGGGTGGTCCCGTCTCACACTCACCCTCCATGAGCAACACACAAGCCCCAGGAGAAGCTCCACGATAAATAAGCATTTAAATTAATTAAATTAAACTCCCCACCACCACCGAAAAGGCCCCTGCGGGCCCCAAGGGCAGGCACCTCGGGGTGCCCCCACCCTGGGGGGGCTGCGGGGACGAGCCCCGCGCCAGCGCTAAGGCACGGGATGGGGCCACTGACGAGAAAGGAAAGTAAAAAAGGGAGAATTAAATATGGGGGAGGGGGGGGACCCAGGCAGGGAGGAGGTGACACGGACCCCCTGAAGGCTCCTGCTCCCTGGGGGGATCCCAGGACCCCCAAATCAGCCCCTCAGTGGGGCCCTCGTCTGAGTGGGAGGGAATTAAGTGTAAGAGCCCAGAGGAATGGCTCCTAAGCTCCCTTTGCCTCCCAGGCCCGCTGGGAGGGCAGACCCCACCCCAAAACCCCCTTTAGGTCCTCGGTAGCATCAGTGCATCGGTAGGAAAAGGCTGCGGGTGAAATACGGGGGCTCCCTGCGCCCCCTCCGCCTCTGCGGGGGGTACCCGTGGTCCAGCACGGGCTCCCCAGCAACAAGTCCCACCAGGGCAGGCTGAGGTGACGATGCTCGGCCCATGCTGGCGTTGGTGTCCCCCTCCAATGGGGGATGTGGTCCCTGTGCAGCCCCTGGTGCCCTCAGAAGTAAGTGAGGTTCCTGATGAGACCTAGCTCCAGCATCCGCTTGATGGCCACTGCCTCGTGTGAGACGTTGTGCTCCGATGCCTACAGTAAATGACATGGATGAGACCCATATTCCTTCTGCCCCTTCCCAACCTTCCACCTTGCCCATCCCACCAGCACTGAGGGGAGCTGATGCCTTCACCTCAAGCACGGAGCCCCCCAGAAGGAGACATAAGACCCTTACAGCCCCCTCACATTAACCAAACTCAAATCTCCACCATGGCTTTAAAAGTCATTGTCTAAGTTCCCCCAGCACATCAACACCCATCATGGAAGGGAAGTTAAGGGGTCCCCATGGGGAAGACAATCCCACACTGCTTAGTGTCATTCTTAGGACAAAATCCCCATCCTGGGGGGAAAGAAGGGGTTAACATGGGCAAAGTGGAGGGCTGACACATACCGCCATGGACTTGAGCGTGATCTGTTCATAGTAGTGAATGGTCTGCTTCTTGTTGGCCGAATCAGGGTAGCCAAAGCCCGCGATGTGCACCAGGTCACAAAAGTGCAGTGCCAAGGTGATGGCCAGCAACCCAGTGGTGGGCTTCTGGAGGGAGAGGGTGGAAGAAAAGGCTTACAAAGAGTCATGGCCTTCACCAAGTTACACCACGGAGGCCATCACCCCCCAAGGGGGGTGTAAGAGAACCGGCCATCGCACCCCCTTACCTGTTTGACCTTCCGTGACTGCTTCATGGAGAGGTTGAGCAGTTTAGCAGCAGTTACTTCCATGTAATAAGGGTTGAGGATGCGGACTTGCTCGGGATTGGCATCCCAGATCAATGGGGGCTGTTTCCAAAACCCTTTCCGCACCTGCAAGAGAACAGAGATGTGTCCCAGTAAGAGAGGAAGGACTCCAAGGGTGGACTGGGATGAGGGTCGGACCCAGTTCCCCACCACGCTTACCCTCTTCTTGTCGTTGAGGATGGCCTCCATCCACTGGAAGTCCATGGGCTTGAAGGGCACCAGCACCAGCAGTGTGTCAGGGTTGTTCTCTGTCCTGGGGTTGAAGTGGGCTGACTCTGGGTAGAAGAGGCGCATGGTGGTCTTGGAGCCCACATCCTGCTCGTAACCATGGACCGGGGCATTGTTCAGCCTTGAGGGGAACATGGGGACATCAGAGGCATCAACCCCAGCTGCTGGTGGCACAGTGGAGGGCTCAGTGGGACGGACACAGGGCCATACCTGATCACAACATCATATGTGTTGATGGTCTCCCCCATGGAGCTGTTGCGGAGCCGGTGGCCATTGCCAACCACCGCACACCTCCGGCACTTCAGTCTGCAGGAGAAAAGCCCCTTCTCAACCAGACCTGCTCCAAAACCAAGGTGAGTTTAACCCCCAAGGGAGGGGGCTTTAACCCACAATGCTTCCCATGCTCCATCCACCAGCCTTGGGTTGCTGAGGTTCATTTTGCTCCAAATCCATGATAGGCAAATTCCCACCCCACAAGAGAGAGATGAGGAGACAGAAAAGCCCTTGAACCCACCCCAGTGTTACCTCTGGATGCTCTCGGGCAGGGAGTAATGGGTTATTGACAGCAAGCGCAGGAGGATGTCTTCTGCAAAGCAAGGGTGAGAAGGTGAGGAAGGCAACTCCTGCCTACTACAATGGGTGCTGCCCCATCCATGCCAGACACCTCTTCCCACTATCCCAACTCCAGGCACATAATCCTTTGCTTAATAGAGCCTGGCCCCCCCTAAACCATAGGAGAGGGACCAGTGTGAGTAGATAAGTGCTGTAACAACTAGAAATGGAACAAGCTATTTGGGGGTAAAGGGGAAGACAATACTGCCCCAAAAATCAACCTGCAGCTGGTTTTGAGAAGAGGCAATGAAACCCCCAGGGAGCAGCAGCAGGACAAACAGAAACCCAATGCTGAGGCTCACCGCTTCCTTTAGTGCCGTAGGGCAGCTCATAGAGCGATGGAGTCTTCACCCAGAAGTAGTCCTTCAGCTGCAAGAAGAGCGGATGGTCCCTCGTGTAACTGCCAAGGAGCAAAGGGGCGGTGAGAGCGGGATGGGGAGGAAGGGCTCTGCTTTCCCCTCTAACCCAACACTCACTTCCCGATGAGCTGCGCCGCTTTCCTCTCCACCTCCCCAAGGGGACACATTGTCTTGTTTTCTTGCACAGGGAAATAAAAGCTGTAAAGGAAGAGGGTACAACAAGACATTCAAATGCTGCCTGCTATGCTGTGTCCCTGCCTTGGCAACGGGGGCTGGAATTCAATGGGACTGAACGGTGAACATTGCCCACCAGATTTAAGCTCTGCTTAGAGTATTTATTTGCTGGGCTTGCAGCTTTGCATCAGGAGAGGTCTCTCTTGCTCTGCTCGCAGAGCTCATGCTGTTTTCCCTATCTCCATCACGGGGCTGGGAACAGAGAAGGATTTTCCCTTCTTCCTGGGCTCAGAAATACACTGGCACTTGCCAAAAAAAAACCAACCCTCAGCACCCAATCCCAACACACACCAATGGGGAATCTCATATTGTGTCCCCCCTCCTCTGGCATCAGCCACCCCCCCTGCCTAGTCCCCTAGGATCCAGCAAGATGATGCTCTGGCATGCCTGCATGGGCTGGGCAGGAGGATGCTGCTTCCAGAGAGAGAAAGAGAGGGCAGGAGGTCCTTCAAATTGGAATAAAAGCCACTCACAGCTGTATGTACCTGTCTTCCCGGTAGATTGAGTACCAAACCATCACCAGAAACAGCGCCAGCACCCCGAGTATCTTCCCTCCTGCATGGCAAGGGGTGGAGGAAGAGAGGAAAACACTGTCAAGCTGGTACCCTGGGGTTTAGACAATGGGGTGTGAGGATACTTTGGTAGATCCAGGACTGCAGAGCTATTCCCACGGAACAGCAGGGCCTGGCTGGCATGGTCACCCCCTCTGCAATGGAGCCAGAGTGGTTTTGTCCCAGATCCAAAGGCTGCCGTGTAGCTTCCTCCTGCCCAATGTGCGTCAAAGGCCACGCAAGGACATTCCTTTCTGCAGGTGCCTCCACCCCATTTCATTACCAAAAAGCCCGAGTGCTACCGTGTGCCTAAGCCCAGATTCCAAAAATCCCACCATGATGCCCCAGTACTCCATCACCCAACGGGAGCCGCAGTAAAGCAGTATCCAACCCCCTCCAAAGCCAAATTTCCACATGCAAATCCCCCTGGAATCTCCCGTTCCCAGTTGAAGAAGGGAGATGGGACCTTCCCCCATGGAACTCACGAGACTTGTTGATCATTTTTATCAGCAGGAGAGGCATCAGGCGAGGGCTGGAGCTCTCATTGTGGCTGCCGCTGGTCACCTGCAGAGGGAAAAGGAGAGAAAGGCATCGGATGAGGTCCAAACCCATCGATGCCATCCCCAAAATCCCTGTCCAAGAGGCATCTGCAACCCCAGACAAGCAGGTATTAAGGTTTCCTGATGTATTTCTATTGAAACCCACATTTCTCGGCCCTGTAGAGGGGTTTGATTTATAGTTTACATAAGCCAGGGTCCAGGGAGGCTCAGCAGTACAGCTTCCACACGGAATCAAGAGGAATAAACCAAAAGAGAATCAAAGAGGAAGAACAAGCCCCCACAGGGGTTTCAACCACCACACCCCAAAGCACCCAAATCAATGACCTGAGGGCAAAGTTTTAGGCCCAGCCCTGGCTCAAGCGTTTGACCAACACTAGCCACCACAAAAGCCAAACAAGCCGCCACCGAGCCAGGCAGAAAGGACAGGACTGGGGTCAAAGCAAAGAGCAACACGTACTTGGGGAACCTCCAACGCCTTCAATTCAACCATCCTGGCCTGGCCAAAGGGGGATGCTGCAACCTTAATGTACACTCAAACGCCAGCCAGGGATGTGGGGTGATTTTTTCTTCCTCCAAACCCTCTTGCTCCTGGAATAAGGGAGCAAAGAGCCCAGCTCAGAGCTACCCTGGGAACCACCACAAGACAGCAACGATCGAAAACAGACTTACCAGCTGGGAGATAGTTTGGGGTACATGGGACGCTTTGCTCCCTGGTAAGCTGCACCGCAAGGATAAATCCCAGCTCAGAACTGGGCTTGGCTTTGCCAGCCCATAACTGAGCTTCTCCCTGCTCACAACCAGCCACGTCTCAGAGGAGGAGAGGGTGATGAGGTGTCAAATGGCCAGCCAAGAGGAAAGGAGCACGCCCAGGCCAGCCATGGAAATCCTGGTCTCCGAGCGATTAGTCACCTTATGGGGGGGGAACGTGACCCATCCTCACCCTGCCTAACAAAGCACTGCTAATGAACACGGTATATGCCACCCACAACGGGCTACCATTGTCTCACCCAACCAAGAATCAGTCGAGAGGGGTGGTTTGAGGGGACGAGTGTATCAAGAACTAGAAGTGGGACCAAAGATGATCCCACCAGAGCCAGCCTCTTTTCTTCCTCATCACGGGCTCACAAAATGAAAAGGTCAGGAAGGGCAAAGAGTTAAAAAGGGCAGGTAGGGCAATTAAAAGGGAATTAAGCACAATTAAACAGTGCGACAAGAAACAGGACAGGATGGAGAGCAAAGAAAGCGGTGTTCATTTGGCAACAGGGGAGGGGAACAGGAGAGGTGGCACCCTTGGAACCCCTTTTCCTCCACAAAACATGGATACCAAACCCCTTCCTGGTGAACTGTGCCCAGCTCAGTCCATCATTTGGAAACCCCAGGAAAGGGAAACAAAATCCCACTGCTGTGCCCAGCTCTGCCCATCCATCACTTGGAAACGGCAGAAAAGGGAAACAAGATCCCACTGCCATCCTCGGCTCTCATCCTGCACTGGTATTTCTGGCTCTAGGAATCCCCCCCAGCTTGGGAAGGAAAGGGAGGATTAAACCCACAATTTAAGCAAGCAGGGATGAGGAGCTGGGGGGATCTCATCCTTTTATACCTTAGATTTGCTTGAAGAGAATAAAATCAGGGGAAAATAAGAAGCACTTTGTGTTTTCCTGGGGTTATTTCCTAGCAAACTTGGCCACAAGTTTTCCCCTGAGGAAGAACAGCCACTACAGCCCAAGGCTGGTGATGCTCCTTGGGCAGCCTGGGCATCCCCATTCACCAGGCCAAGCATTCGGACCTGAATTTAGCACCAAATTCACCCCCCAGCTGTCTCCTCCAGTGCCAAATCATCCAACCGAGCTTCCCGCCAGCTTAAGACACTGGGAAAATCCATTCTCACTCCCATGTTTGCCTTTCTATGCCACCTGATGTATTCTTTTAAGGCTTTATGATCCCTTCAAAGGCTTGCGTGCACAAGCTGGACCTGATACAAAACTTATCTAAAGCAAACAGCTAATAACTCCGAAGGAAAACAAATACTGTTTAACGAAGCATTTGGGGAATGCAGAGCAAAACAGAGCACGCCCAGGCTGCCCTCAAGTCCAGGCCAAGGCGGAGGTGCTTTTGGAATGAAGTCAAGCACCCCCCAGCCTCGTGCTACCAGATCTGCAGCCCAAACAAGAGGTTGCTTCAAAGCAGGAAGGTCTCAACACCCCAAGACGGCTCCCTCCATCCTTGAAGAGATAGTGAGGGAGCAATGCTCAAGGGTCCTGCTGGTCCCTGCAGCATCCTCAGACCCTGCAGCATCCCTGGTCCCCCACAGCACCCTGGAGCATCCCTGCCCCACTACAGCACCCCTGATCCCCCCACAACATCCCTGTCACGCTCCAGCACTTCTGGGCCCCCCCCAGCAACCTCAGACCCTGCAGCATCCCTGGTCCCATCCAGCAGGGCAAGATTCAGCACTCAACCTTCTTACAGAACAAGCAAATGCGGCTCGATCACAGCTCCTCATGGGTCTGATCGAGGGCATTGGGTCCCTGCCATACTCCAGGGCTGGGAGGAAAATTCCAGGTGGATTCTGCTCCCCACGCTTGGAAGCAGCAACTGGAAAAGCCCCTCTCTTTGATGTCTGAGCAACGAGCTGCCATGGAACCTCGGGGTGGAATGTTAGTGCTGCACAAAGGGCATGGAACCCTTGCTCCACCTCGCATTCCAACCAGGCCTCCCCTTCCCCATCCCCAGCATGCTGTGGAGGCATCTCCTGGTGAAGCACTTGATGAGTTTCTCTGTCTTATTCAGGCCTAGAGCGGGGCTTTGCTTCCCACCCTGCTGTGTGTGTGACCTAAGAGGAGCTCATCCCTGTATCTACATCCATCCACCCTCAACAGCTTCAGATTCATGGATTTCAGTCGCATCAACACACAAAGTGGCAGCAGGGACCAGGTGAGCTGCTCCCAACTGCGTCTGGGGGAAAAGAAGTTAAAATAATGCCTTTGAAGCCATGGAGCGAGCACAAATGTGGTGGGTGAATATAAATCCCCTCACCTCACCCTGGCACAGGGGGATGGTGCTCTCAGCCAAGCATCCACAGACCAGCAGTGAAAGCTCTTGGTACTTTTATGTTTCCATGGCAACCAAGGATGGAAGAGATGAAGTGTGACATAACAATGACACCTCTCCCATGCTCCCCTCATCCCATGTCTGTAGGGCACAGAGGTGCTGGTCCAGCTTCCCTGGGTGAGAAGGATGCTCGTCAGAGACTGAGCATCTCTGAAAGTTCATTCCAAAAAAATCCCCATGCATTTATTTTTAACTGGATTTTGAGGGGATCACACACGAAGAATGGATGTGCCAGTAGCCCCTAGGGATTCACACACAGCAGCAAGAACCAAAGGGAGACAGACAGACAGCATGGAAAGCAGAGAGCCCTTTGACCTCTCCTTGGAGCAGCTCTGCTCTGAAGCCAGGCTGCGAGAGCTGGGCTGGTTTAGCCTGGAGAAGAGAAGGCTCCTTAGGGGAGCAGCTCCAGTGCTTAAAGCAGCTCCAGTGCTTAAAGGGGCTGCAGGAAACCTGGAGAGGGGCTTTGGACAACGAGCCGTAGGGACAGGAGAGAGGGAATGGCTTTAACTGCCAGAGGGGACACTGAGATGAGCTCTTGGGCAGAAGCTCTTCCCTGTGAGGGTGCTGAGG